>VSMD01018244.1:0-14882 GCA_008750895.1 Mirza zaza | reverse complement strand
AGTGCCATGGCGTCAGCCTAGCTCACAGCAACCTCAAACTCCTGGGCTCAAGCAATCCTGCTGCCTCAGCCTCCCAAGTAGCTGGGACTACAGGCATGTGCCACCATGCCCGGCTAATTTTTTCTATATATATTAGTTGGCCAATTAATTTCTTTCTATTTATAGTAGAGATGGGGTCTCACTCTTGCTCAGGCTGGTCTCGAACTCCTGAGCTCAAACGATCCGCCCACCTCGGCCTCCCAGAGAGCTAGGATTACAGGTGTGAGCCACCGCACCCAGCCAAGGACTTTTTCTTAAGGAAAGGAAAGGCCAAGAGTCTGCAGCAGGGCCAGGCCAGAGCGCAGCTCAAACAGGGAATTCCAGCTGCAGCGTGGTTCATCCGCCTCTACCTGGCTGGGCCGGGTGTGGGTTCCCATTCCTGTTTCCACCTTACAGATGCAGAAACTGAGGCACTGAGCGCCTGTACAGCTCTTAGCAGGCAGAGCCCGGATGCCAGCCTGGGCAGTCTACAGTGTCTTGGGATCAAAGCAGATCACTGCTCCAAGCTGGAAAAGTGTGTGCTTTAAGTATCTTCAGCTGCCAGTGAGCCCTCTGGGCTTCCCCTCCAGGGCAGAGGGAAGCCACCTGGAGAGCAGGACTCCACCCGCCCCAGCCTGGGCCACACAGGCAGAGAGCCAGCGTCCACGAGAGGAAGAGAGAGGAGAGGGAAGGACAGAGGAGCAGGGAGGCTGTTCCAGGAGGGAACGTTCTGGATGAGATCTGGAGGTTCCCTACCAAGCTCTCAGGTGGACCAACTGGGGTGGGGGCAGGGGCCCGGGTGTCCCTGCGCCCCTGGGAGGACGGAGGGGCCAGCCCAGTCTGTGGGGATGACATGAACTTGGAAGCAGACACCTCGGCCTGCGTGCCAGCTCCCGGTCAACGCCCCGGCCGGGGATTGTCCCTGGGACCCTCTCTGCAAACCCCAAGCTGGACTCCAGGCCTCTGAGAAGACCCTCAGAATTGGCTAACAGGCCTCGACTTCGGCCAGCGGGAGCCCAAGCCCACGACAGAGGCCTGAGTGGGGGCGCAGACTGGGGAGTCCTCAGGGAACCCCACGGCTACCCCAGCAGGTGCCACTCGTCCTGGGCTCTGGAGCCAGACTATGCGAGGACACTGGGGCCCTGCCAGGCTCCCACTTCTGCCCCTGCTGGTGGAGGGCACCGAACACCCTTCACAGGCCAGCTGGGCCCCCCGGGAGCCAGTATAGGAGGTGGCTGGACCCGAACGCCTCCCACTCCTGCCCGCTGTCTAGACACATCACTGCACCCCCCTCCCCCAGATGAGTCACTCCTCAGAGCCTGGCTCCCCTCCCGCCTCCCCCGCTGTTTTTGCTTCCTCAGGGTCACAGCCGGCTGCAGGTGCCCCAAGGACAGCCTGGGTGGGTGGCAGGGCAGCAGCCCGCACAGGGCACACCAGGAGCCCCGAGCTGTCCTTTGTCCACCGCCCCCAGCCCCAGCCCCAGCCCTGCACAGGGAGGCCCCAGGCTGGGGAGGGGAGCCCCCTCCCAGAGCCACCTAATTGCTGCTTGTCACAGCTCAAGTGGGTCACCCATGAGACTGGGCTATTTCTAACTGCAGCAGGTGCCGCCTCCCCCTCCCCCGCCTGCACGGCTGGCCGGGGAAAAGATGACTTCCCAAGGTCTGAGGGTGGATGGATGAGCCGTGGGCACCCTGCCCGCCCTCCAGCTGGAAGCGCCAAGGGCAGCGTGCCATGCACCTGCCTGGGCCAACCCCGGCCAGGCCGGGACAGGGCTCAGGGCCAGCCCCTGGGCCGAGCTCAAGAAGCCCGCAGGAACTGGGTAGAAGGGGTCCACCTGTCCGTGCCCCCACCCCTGCCTCTCCACCTTCCCAATAAACACACAAGACGGCATCTTTGGTCTGAGAATGATGGACATTTAGACACTGGCGCCAGGATCGCACCCGGCCAGCGCCACGGCAGGGAGGGGAAGGAGGAGCGAAGACTCAGGTCGGGTTTGGGCGCTGCAGGGGGCCCAGCCAGGGCCTGGGGTCGCTGGTGGTCCCGGGGTGAGGGTGGGGGGGGTGTATCCACAGTGACCAGGAGGTGCCAGGGTCAATCCCAGTCGGTGCCCAACATCACCAGGAGGTCGTCACAGAGCGTGGCCTCAGCCAGGGGCCCAGGTCAGCTGGAGGTGGGCACAGCCAGCCTTGCGTCCACGGTGGGAGGGCAGCTTCACGAGGATCCTGGGCTCCCGACCCTTGAGCGTGAAAAGGCTGGGGGCGGTGCTGTCGGTCATCCTACGGCCATCGAGGTCTCCTGGGTTGGTTGCCGCATGGGATCCAGGCCTCCGAAGAAGGTCCACTGCCGGCATCCACCCTTTTGCCCTCAGGAGGTGAAGCTGTCCACCCGCTACCTGCTCCCCCTCCCCACGGAAAGTCCTAGTCAGAGGAGACACACACAAAAGGAAAGGATCCGGCCACGGAGAACCACCGGTCTCTCCCAGTGGCAGGACACTCACCCCCAGATGCAGTGGCTGGAAGTGGGGGCTGGGCCCGCTGAGCTACAGCGCGGCTCCGGCCTGTCCAGACCCCCACCAGGAAAGGCCCGGATGCTGCTTGCCCCGGCAGTGCTGGGGACGCTGACCAGACACGCAGACATGCTGGCCAGTCTCAGGGCCACAGACCCCCTTGGACAGCAGGTGCCCGGGTGGTTGGCTCTTGCGGTGGGCCGGAGATAACTAAGGCACGAAGCTAACCTAAGCCCGCTGGGGTGGTGCGGGGAGAGGGGGTGGGGGAGAGACAGGCTTCTAGGGTCGCCCCCCACCCCAAAGCACACAGTGACCAAGCAATGACGACGGCCTGTCTTTGACAACTTGGCACAGGATGCAGGTGCAGGGTGACGATCCAGCGTGCCAACGGCTCTTGCTGGAAGGGGCCATATGTCCTGGCCGTCCCTATAAAGGCCTCTGGAGAGCAGGGAGAGCCCTGGATGCGGCTGGCACTGCAGCCGCGGCCCACAGGCCAGTCTGGAGTCAGAGTCTGAGAGGAGGACGCCCAGCTGGAAAGGGCGTGTGACAATGCCAAGGTCCGGGCGCAGGCAGGCGTCTCATCCTAATCGTCTCCGGCAGGCTCTCCGTGAGGATCTCAAGGGACTAGGAATGAGAGGAGGGCGGACGGAGGGCCCGGAGTCTCAGGTGCCCTGGGGCAGGCTGCGCCCCTTGGGCGCTTCAGCGATGATGCCTGCGCAACCCGGGGCGCCCGACCGGGCGCACGAGGTTCTCGGTGATGTAGGCCACCAGCAGGCAGATGACCACGAGCATGACGCAGATGGAGCCGCCCACCGCCGTCATGGCCACCACAATCTCCCGCATGCGGGGCGGCTCGGCGACGAACTCCACGCACTCCCCGGGCTGGGCGGGCTCCGACGCGGCGGTGGGCTCGGTGCGCAGCGGCAGCGGCTGCAGGCACAGGCGGTAGCGCACGCCGTCGTGCACGTCGGGCAGCAGGTAGTCGCGGCAGGAAGCCCCGAGCAGCACGCGGTCGCAGGGGAAGCGCGTGTAGGTGCCGCGCCACGAGCAGTTGAGCGCGAAGGCGCGCACGCGGCGCGCCTCGGCGGGCGCCAGGCGCCACTGCAGCAGCACGCTCTGGTTGCGCAGGACGCCAGCGCGCAGAGAGTGGCCGGCCGAGGCGTGCGTTATGCAGCCGGGCGCCTGGCAGCGGAAGCCGCGCGCGGGGCTGCGGAAGCACAGGCGCTCGCCGCCCGCCTCGGGGCCCTCGGGCAGCACCTTGTAGGGGCACCAGGGCGCGTCGGGGGCCGGCTCCCAGCCCGGCGGCGTCGGGGCGGCCGCGGCGCAGGGCGGCGGCGCGCAGGCGGCCAGCAGCAGCAGCAGCGGCGGGGCGCGCATCCTGCGGCTGGGCCGGGCGCGGCGGGGCGCGGGCTCGCGGGCGCACGGGGCGCGGCGGTGGGTCACGCGGGCCGCGCCGCCGCCGCTCCCCGCGTTCGCCCGGCACGCCGCGCCCTCCGCCGCCGCCGCCGCCGCCCGCTCCGACCCGCCCCCGCGCCCAGTGCGCGCTCGGACCCGGCGCGGCGGCGGAGGCGGGGCCGCCCCACGCCCCGCCCCGCTTAACCCTCGCCGGGCCGCGGCCTGCGGGCGGATCCCGCGCCGAGGGGGCGGCTGGGGGTGCGGGCGGGGCCGCGCCGCTGCCCGCCGCTCCTCGCCCCGCGGGCTCTGTCGAGGCTTTCTCGCGGCGGTGGCGGGCCGCGGTCCCGAGTGGCGCAGCTCCGCCGCCGCCCTTGGCCGCGCCGGGGATGCGGGCCTGGGGGCGGGGCGGCGGGCCGCAGCGCAGGGCCCGGGGTCGCGCTCCCTGTGCTGCGGGTCCCGGGCGGGTGGTGAGGGCCGGCGAAGCGAGGGTGCCTGCGGGGACGGATGGAAAGTCGCCCTGTGGCTTCTGGTCTTCCAGGGAGAGAAGCGCCCTCCGGGGCGGAAAGCTTCGGAGACCAGGCAGCGGGTGGTGGAAAGTTTGTCGGCTCGCACCCAGAAGGAGCCGCTGCGCGGCGGCCAGCCCTCTGCCGCCTCCGCCTGCCTTCGGGTCAGGCTGGGCAAAGGGAGCAGCTCCCCGAAAGCCCACGCGGGGCCCTGGCAGGGGAAGAGGTAGGTGCGCACTCCAAGACCCCGCCCCTCAACCCCACCCCTGCACAAGTCTCCGGCACTCTGGACGCCTTCCAGGCCAGAGGCACCTGCCAGGCCTGCCTTGCCTGGGGGCAACGAGGCGGGGGCACACCTGTGGCAGAGGGCGGTGAGAGGGGTCTCTGCAACTGTCCTGTGGACCCTGAGTTCCAGGGGCTCATTTCACCTGGGAGAAAGAGGACAGACTGGGAATCCCTGGTCCCCACACCTCCACTGGGAACTCTCCCAGCCTCAACGGCTCTACCTGAGGCTGAGGGTCAGCAGCCACACCCCCTCCCAGCCACAGGGTACCTCTTCACCTGCCTTGGAGGCCCTGGCACCAACACCAGGCCCCTCCAGCTTGCTGGGACCCTGGGCAGGGTCTGCCGGGCTCAATGGGGAAGGGATGGGGGTAGAGACCTTGGGAGGGCACTCCCCGCCCCCAGCTTCCACCTTCCCCTTGGGCAGAGCAGACCCTCAGCTCTGACTCTTGCCCCACCGTCATGAGGGGACTGAGGAGCTCCCCCAGGGAAGCAGAAAGTGGTGGTGCCCTGGGGCCCCCCCATGTCCTTGGCTAGAACAAAGCTTGGGGTACCTGCAGCCCCTCTGCCCATCAGCAGGGGTGTACAGGCAGGGGTGGAGCAGGGGCCTGGGTGACGGTGCGTGGGGTTGGGGAGACCCTCACTGCCATGGCACCTTAGCCTGGGGACAGCTGGGTGGCCAGTCTGGCAGCCCTCTCCAAGCACAAGAGCCAGATGTAGACGGGACGGGTGTTCTGGGCTCTACACGGGCCGTGGGTGGAAGTCCAGTTAAACCCAGCCAGGGGCCGCCCCGGGTCTGTCTTTGTGCCCTGAGGAAGTTCTGGGGCTGGGGCCTCACAGGGCTGAGATTTTCCTTGTCAGCACCCTTTGTGTTGGGGGCAGCCACGGGGCTGAGGGCTCTGCTGTCCCCTCCCTGGGCACGTCTGTGCCACTTTTGGGCAAAGAGGATCCAGGTGAGGGGAGGGCTGTGCCCCTGTTGTGCTTATGCAAGGACCTTCAAGCTGCAGCAGGACTGGGGGGATAGGAACCCCCCCCCCCCCCGTGCAAACGCTGGGACACGGCGTGTCTGAGGATGGCAGGATGGCCCATGCAAGTCCCAGTGGTGTCTGGCTGCAGGCCCTACACATGCTTGTCCTGCCGCCCTGGGCCTCCAGCTGCGGACTGTGGACAGGCCTCCGTGAGACCCAGTGGTGAGGGACCAGGGGCCAAAGGGAAGGTGGGGACTTTGGTCCGTAGCGGAGCAAACAGATTGTCAGAGGAAAACATTGATTCCCGGGGCCTCCTGTTGAGCTGTGGGGACTTGCTGTTGGGAGGTGCAGCTGGCGCTGGCCCTGAGGAAGGGGGAGGGACCGACCGCCCGGGTAGCCCTTCACACGCCCACTCTACCCGCCTGAAGCGCAGCCTTCCGTGGTCAGACCCACACACGTGCCAGCACGCTGACACTTACCGTTTTCTTCAAATTGCTTCACGTCTTCACTTGAGGAATGTTTTTAAAGAGGCGACTTCATATCTTGACCATGAATAAAACTCGGTATCACCTGCCATTAGTAGGTGCCAGAAAAATAAATATCAGACGTTCTTGGCCTCCTGTCCTGCTTGGAGGCATGAGACCGACTCTGAAGGGGTGTCCCTAGAAGCTTTCGTGGCCGTCGTCTCCTCTGCACCCCGGCTTGGCTGCCCACAGAATCCCCGCCCTCCCCACAGGGAAGCCGCCCCCTTCTCCTGTCCCCGCTCCTGCGGACAGGAGACATCCCCCCAGGTCACTCCTGGCCTTCGCGCCACACTGGGCCACGGGTCTCGTCGCTAGCCTAGTTGGGGCTTGTCCCTCACTACAGTGGGACGCTGCCAGCCCTCTAGGCAGGCCACCCTCTGGGGACCTCCTGCTTGTCATCTGCCCGAGCTCCCGGCTGCCCTGCAGGGGAAGGCCGGACCAGTCTGCTCCAATGCAACAGTGGGGGCTTCCGAATGAGGTGGTCCACCCGGCCGGGACCTGCTGGCAGCTGAGCACGTGGTGCCGTGGGACGTGGGGGACGAGCCTGAAGCTTCCGTTGCGTGAAAAGAACCAGAGGGCTCCGTCTTCCTGGGGCGCCCACGGCCGCCAGCCCCTCCACCCCAGTGGAGCTGCCCTGCTCAGCCTCTGCCCCCTCGCAGCTCCATTTCTCTAGCTGCAGCAATTTCTTTTTTGTTTTTGAGACAGAGTCTCACTTTGTTCCCCAGACTAGAGTGAATGCTGTGGCATCAGCCTAGCTCACAGCAACCTCAAACTCCTGGGCTCAAGCAATCCTCCTGCCTCAGCCTCCCGAGTAGCTGGGACTACAGGCATGTGTCACCATGCTCGGCTAATTTTTTCTATATATATTAGTTGGCCAATTTCTATTTATAGTAGAGACGGGGTCTCGCTCTTGCTTAGGCTGTTTTCGAACTCCTGACCTTGAGCAATCCGCCTGCCTTGGCCTTCCAGAGTGCTAGGATTAAGGGGCTGTGAGCCACCCGCGCCCGGCCAGGAATTTCTTTCCCTTCCGGAAACGTGTGGCCCCCTAGAGCCCCCTGCCAACCTCTGGTCATGCCGCCGCAGGACCAGGGAGGGACAGAGCTCCTGGCAGAGGTGGGGTCGGCCCCACATCGGTGCCTTTCCCACTGACTGGGCCCTGGGGTCCCACGTGGGAGGAAGACAGTGGCTTCCAGTAGGTGCCCTCCATTCACACCAGATCTCGGGCTCCGAGCACCAGAGAGGAAGCCCCAAAGCCCCTCTCTGGGGTGGTCTTTCTCAAGTGCTGTCCTGGGTCTCCTTCAACTCTTGCCAGACGTGGGCCCGGTGCCTCAGCCCAGCCACCAAACCAGATGGTGCTGTGACCTAGGCATCTTTGTGGCCTCTGCCCCCCATCCCCCAGCGGGCATGCACAGTAGGCATGGCTGGATGCCAGGGTGGAGCTGAGGGGACAGTGGCTGCAAGAGGAGCCCCATCCCTCTGGGGCCATTGGGGAGAGGAGGGAGGACACTGTCCGAGTTGCCCAGTGCCTGGATCCTGCCGTGCCAGGCCAGCTGCCTGTTATGACGACAGTGACAAGCACCCCCGGAGCTCGGTGATCCTGCTGGGGTTGTGCTGGGCTGGAGCCTTCACTCGCCAGCCTTTGGTTCTGCTGGTGCACAGCAGGTGGACATCATTCTGCTGCGCTGGTGAGGCAGAGGCAGCAGCTCACCCAGCTCTGACGCGTGTCCTGTCCTTGAGCAGAAGCCTGTCTCCAGGGCAGGGTGGCACCAGGCTGGAATCTGCTGCCCCAGCACCCGGGCCTCTGTTTTCTCACCAGAGCAGGGACAGGGATGCCCTGGCTGCCAGGGTCCCCTTGAGGAAGCCCGGCCCACCAGCTCTGGACACTGGGGTTCAGTCAGCTCCTCTGGGTCACTAGTGGCTCCATCAGCCCCGCGGGGCTGGGACACAGTGCTCGTTGGACACTCTCCCCTCAGGAAAGGACCCTGGGCCTCCAGCTTGTCGGGACGTCCCATCCCCAGCTCCCTCGTGCGGACACGCTCAGAGCTGACAGCAGTTGGGCCCAAAGGGCTGATTGCCAACAGGCCAGGCTCTGCCAGCAGGCCGATGCCACTTGGTGCAGCAGAGAGGGAAACTGAGGCTCAGAGGGTCCATGAGGCTAGAAAGTAGAGCTGGGTCCCACCCAGGGGCTACTGTTGCCCTGAGACCCTGTGGAGCGATCCCAGAGGTGGAGGGACCTGCGGGGCCCCCAGCCCTCCTAGCGGCCCAGCACCTGCCATTCTCCCAGTGTCCATTAGGACGAGGCTTGGCAAGATGGCAGCTTTTGCCTAAAATGGCACAGATTGAGCAAAAAGAGCTGTGAACAGGGTAGACACTGCCCGAGCTGCTTCCAGGGATCAGCCACGTGTGGGAGGCCACGGGGTTCTGCTCCCGAGCGGAGACCCCCATGGAGCCAGCGGCGGCCAAGGCCCGTCAGGAAGGCAGGGCCGGGCCGGGCCCCGCCGGCGGTCGGCACGGGGTCCACAGAGCATCGGCAGCTCTGCCCACCTCATCTCAGGACGCTTCAGTGACTTAAGCCTACTCGTGTTTCCTAGGAAAATTTCACTTTTGTGCAAGTGTTGAAATGCATGGGCCGGGCGCGGTGGCTCACGCCTGTAATCCCAGCACTCTGGGAGGCCGAGGTGGGCGGATCGCTCAAGGTCAGGAGTTCAAAACCAGCCTGAGCAAGAGCGAGACCCTGTCTCTACTAAAAAAAAAAAAAATAGAAATAAATTAATTGGCCAACTAAAAAATATATATATAAGAAAAATTAGCCGGGCATAGTGGCGCATGCCTGTAGTCCCAGCTACTCAGGAGGCTGAGGCACTAGGATTGCTTGAGCCTAGGAGTCTGAGGTTGCTGTGAACTAGGCTGACGCCACGGCTCTCACTCTAGCCCGGACAACAGAGCGAGACTCTGTCTCAAAAAAAAAAAGAAAAGAAAAAAAATGCACAGAATGAAAATGTCCTCAGAGCTCTCATCCTGGGCTGGTGTGGCCACGTCCACGTTTCCATCCCAACATGGAAGGAACCTCACAGCACCACACCTGCTGTTCAGCGAAGTTCTGCTCCACCCCCCCACCCCCCCACACACACACCTGTGGCCTGCTTGAGCTCCGCAGGCCCAACTTTCTAGAAAGTTAGCTAGAAGGCCCTTCTTGGTGACAGGGCTGGGTGGCTGCAGGAGGCCCCCGCTCCCTTGGCAGGCGGAGGATTGAGAACACACGCCGTCGGAGGAGAAACCCGTCTCCTCTTTTCCGATGTCAGAGAACTCCCACCGTTGGTGGACGTGCTCTTTGTGCAAAGGGGCTGTCCATACACCGGGACCTCCCAGGTCTCCCGGACATCCAGCATGCTGCGTGGGGCTGGCGTTGGTAACGTCTTGCCCTGAAAATGCTCCCTTGTGTGACAGCATTCTCTTCTGAAAGGCACTTATGTGAATTCCTAACGCAGACAGAAGCAAGCTCTGGAATTTCCCTCTTCCTTTGTGCAAAAAGTTATGCTAAACCTCTCAAGGTTGTTGATCTCCTCACTTGAACAGAGTCGAGTCTCTGTGTCCTTTCACACTGATGCTGTCTGGGTTCCTTGAACACGTTTATCCTTGGCGTCACTTCCCCAGACATTTCTAGACTCTGGCTGCCTGGCTGCAGACAGCTGTCTGTCCCATTCGCCCTGTGTCCTCAGCCACGCTGCACAACCACAGCGGCATTCGGTACCTGCCTGTCGACAGATAAGTATGCAGAATCCACTTCGCTTGTCATTCAGTTGTCTGAAAACGGGCGGGGCCCTGCCAGACAGGGGGAAATAAATAGGACAGAATACAGAAATCAGAGCCCAGGGTTGAGGCGGGCAGGCAGTTCTCCGCCTCCCTGCCCTCCCCTCTCATGTCCAGGTTTTCTGCAGTCGGGAGTTGCTCTGTCCTTCTTTTTTTTTTTTTTTATTTTTGAGACAGAGTCTCACTTTGTTGCCCAGGCTAGAGTGAGTGCCGTGGCGTCATCATAGCTCACAGCAACCTCAATCTCCTGGGCTTAATCAATCCTGCTGCCTCAGCCTCCCAAGTAGCTGGGACTACAGGCATGCGCCACCATCCCCGGCTAATTTTTTGTATATATATTTTTAGTTGGTTAATTAATTTCTTTCTATTTTTAGTAGAGACGGGGTCTCACTCTTGCTCAGGCTGGTTTTGAACTCCCCCCTCAAGCAATCCGCCCGCCTCGGCCTCCCAGAGTGCTAGGATTACAGGCGTGACCCACCGCGCCCAGCCTCTGTCCTTTGCTTTGTGTTAGCTCAGTCCTGAATTCAAAATAATGCCTCCTTCGCCCAGGTGGTGGCTCACTCCCGGAATCCCAGCACTGTGGGAGGCCGAGAGGGGAGGACAGCTTGAGGTCAGGAGTCGGAGACCAGTCTGAGCAAGAGTGAGACCCCGTCTCTACTAAAAATAGAAAGAAATTAATTGGCCAACTAAAAATGTATAGAAAAAATTAGCCGGGCATGGTGGTGCATGCCTGTAGTCCCAGCTACTCGGGAGGCTGAGGCAGGAGGATCACTTGAGCCCAGGAGTTTGAGGTTGCTGTGAGCTAGGCTGACGCCACGGCACTCTAGTCTGGGCAACAGAGTGGACTCTGTCTCAAAAAAAAAAAAAAAAAAGGCTTCTGTGTTTCATGCAGACTTTTCATGGTTTCACCGAGAAAGTCTTTCCCTGTGTCTGGTCAGCGGTGTTGCTGAAAATGGGCCTCCACGTCCGGACGCTGATTTGCCTCCTGGCCCAGTTCCTGGCAGAGCAAAGCCTGGGAAAGGAGAGGTCTCAGGTCGTGCCAGGAGAAGGCGGGGTTGGGGGTCACCCCGGGGGACTCAGGGGTCAAGGGTCGGGCTGGGGGTGGGGCCCGGTGGCCCTGGATTGGCAGGTCAGCGCTCCCAGCCGGACAAGCAGTGTTCTGCGCAGGCAGCCCTTTCCTGCGAGGAAATGTCCCATCTCTTCTTGTTTTAAAAAACTATGAATTAGGCCGAGCGTGGTGGCTCATGCCTGTAATCCTAGCTCTCTGGGAGGCCGAGGCGGGTGGATTGCTCGAGGTCAGGAGTTCGGAACCAGCCTGAGCAAGAGCGAGACCCCGTCTCTACTATAAATAGAAATAAATTAATTGGCTAACTAAAATATATAGAAAAAATTAGCCGGGCATGGTGGCGCATGCCTGTAGTCTGAGCTACTCAGGAGGCTGAGGCAGGAGGATCGCTTGAGCCCAGGAATTTGAGGTTGCTGTGAGCTAGGCCGACGCCACGGCACTCACTCTAGCCTGGACAACAAAGTGAGACTTTGTCTCAAAAACAAAAACAAAAAACTATGAATTAAGCCGGGCGCGGTGGCTCACGCCTGTAATCCTAGCTCTCTGGGAGGCCGAGGTGGGCAGATTGCTCCAGGTCGGGAGCTCAAAACCAGCCTGAGCAAGAGCGAGACCCCATCTCTACTATAAATAGAAAGAAATTAATTGGCCAACTAATATATATATATAGAAAAAAATTAGCCAGGCATGGTGCCACATGCCTGTAGTCCCAGCTACTTGGGAGGCTGAGGCAGCAGGATTGCTTGAGCCCAGGAGTTTGAGGTTGCTGTGAGCGAGGCTGACGCCACGGCACTCACTCTAGCCTGGGCAACAAACCGAGATTCTGTCTCAAAAAAAAAAAACAAAACTATGAACTGCCCTTTCTTGTGTATCTTTGCCCGTTTTCTCCTCTTTTCTTTTTATTTGTTTATTTATTTTTTGAGACAGGGTCTTGCTTTGTCGCGCTGGGTGGAATGCAGTGGTGTCATCACAGCTCACTGCAGCCTCCAACTTCTGGGCTCAGGTGATCCTCCTGCCTCGGCCTCCAAGTAGCTGGGACCATAGGCACGCGCCTCTATGCCCGGCTAATTTTTTCTATCTTTGGTAAAGATGGAGTCTCCGTCTTGCTCACGCTGGTCTTTTTTTTTTTTTTTTTTTTTTTTGAGACTGAGTCTCACTTTGTAGCCTGGGCTAGAGTGCCGTGGCGTCAGCCTCGCTCACAGCAACCTCAAACTCCTGGTCTCAAGCGATCCTCCTGCCCCAGCCTCCAGAGTAGCTGAGACTGCAGGCATGCACCACCATGCCCGACTAATTTTTTCTATGTATTTTTAGTTGGCCAATTAATTTCTTTCTATTTTTAGTAGAGATGGGGTCTCGCTCTTGCTCAGGCTGGTTTTCAACTTCTGAGCTTGAGCGATCCACTGCCTCAGCCTCTCAGAGTGCTAGGATCACAGGTGTGAGCCACCACGCCTGGCCAATAAATGCTTTATTTATCAGCCTGGACAGAGCACCACTGGAAGTCTAGTGCTTGTCTCTGTGGAATCTGTGCTGGCCTCATCTTGGGACAGTTTGAGGCCGCCTCTTGCAGGAACTCCCCTGCCACTGCTCTGGGGACAACTCCCGCTGTGGGTTCGACCAGACAGAATAAACCTTAACAGTATTAAGTCTTCCAATCCATGAGCAGAGATGGATGACTTGGTGGTTACCTAGGAAACCCTTTAACTTCCTGTAGGAAAACTTTGCAGTTCCCAGCGCACACGTCTCTCACCACCTCGGTTAAACCTGTCCCCAGCTGTTTTATTCTTCTGGATCCTATCGTAAAATGGAATTGTTTTTTCAATTTCTCTTTCATAGTTTTCATGGCTAGCATCTAGAGATATGACTGATTTTTGTGTGTGGATCTTGTACCCTGCCGTTTTGCTGAATTTGTTCATTAGCTGTAGTAGTTTTTTTTTGTGGACCTTTTTTTTGTTAGGGGTTTTTATGTATAAGATCATGTCATCTATGGATAGGAATACACTCACTTTTTCCTTTCCAATGTGGATGGCTGTTATTCCTTTTTCTTGCCTAACCGCTTTGGCTAGAATTTCCACTATAGTGTTTAACAGAAGTGGTAAAAGTGTAGTTTGTGTTTGATAGCATTCTGTTTCACCACTAAATGAATCAAAAGAAAGATGTCCTAAAGCTGCAGGCTGTTCAGAAACGTGTTCTTGGAAAATAAGCCAATCATTCATGTTTGCGTAGGGATCTAATCTTCACCCAGTCCCTCCCCGGCTACCCAGAGGTGTGTGACCACACCCAGCAGTTGGGTCAGCCTTGCAGATGGGCTGTGTGATGGGCTCAGGCCAGGATGACGTTCTCCATGGATATCCGATGTGACGGTCGCCAGAACCAAAATGTCAAACTCTGGCAAGCATAGGCAAGAGGTCACAAAGGAGGGCCTCTCACACACATGTGCCTGTGCCACGAACTATCCAAGGAAGTCTGCAAAGGGCAGCATTCCAGATAAGCCTCCTGCACAGGGACATCTGCTTGGCAACGACTGTCTCCCCCCAGGAGTCTCCCAACCCCTGCAGCAGCCCCCACCCCCCTGCCTACCCCTGCCCCGTAAGCAAAGGGCTTTTGTCTTGAAGCAGCTTAGGTGGACCTCTCCTTGGTTTTTCTTTTCTTTTCTTTTCTTTTCTTTTCTTTTCTTTTCTTTTCTTTTCTTTTCTTTTCTTTTCTTTTCTTTTCTTTTCTTTCTTGAGACAGAGTCTCACTCTGTCGCCGGGGCTAGAGTGCCATGGCATCAGCCTGGCTCACAGCAACCTCAAACGCCTGTGCTCAAGCCATCCTCCTGCCTCAGTCTCCCAAGTAGCTGGTATTACAGGCATGTGCCACCATGCCTGGCTAAATTTTTCTATGTATTTTTAGATGGCCAATTTATTTCTATTTTTAGTAGAGACGGGGTCTCGCTCTTGCTCAGGCTGGTCTGGAACTCCTGACCTTGAGCGATCCACCTGCCTTGGCCTCCCAGAGTGCTAGGATTATAGGCGTGAGCCACCGTACTGGCCCCTTTCCTTGGTTTTTCTTTAAAAGCTTCCCCTTGCCCAAACGTCTCCGGGTGTGCCTGTGGCCCTCCGCAGCACGCATGCCCGAATTCGGTTGCAGGCTCTTTCCCGATAAACTCTTTGGTCTGAAGAGCCAGTCTCTGCACTGTTTGCTCGCTGTAAGTTGACATCAAGCACTAGCAGCGATGATATAACCAGAGAGGGCGGCTCAAGCTAATAGCAGAAAGAAATTGATTAGGAATGTGTGGGGGTGCCTCTCGGCCCCCAATAATAAAACTTGTATTAGACTCCTCCGCAATAATCTCTGCAGCTGTAGGAACCTTCCGGAACTTCCAATCCTGCATGGGTGCAGTCGTAGGCTCCACAGTGATAGAGCTGAGTGAAATCCACCCTACTGAGGCCACCGCCGTGCCCGTCCACATGGGGCACTGCCCGCCCACTACCAGTGTGTCTCCTTGGGACCTGTGTCGGTAAGAGAAGTGGAGGGCAGGTCCAGGGGGGTAGGGGCCTCCTACCTTAGCGGGACCGGAGACCAACCCAGCCCAGTGGCACCTTCCATCCCGGACTCCATCTTGGGGTTCCCTTCTGTCTACGTAAAAGAACCCAAACTGTAAAATAACATAAAGAGCTTTATTCTGGCCGGGCGCGGTGGCTCACGCCTGTAATCCTAGCACTCTGGGAGGCCGAGGCGGGTGGATTGCTTGAGGTCAGGAGTTGGAAACCAGCCTGAGCAAGAGAGAGACCCCGTCTTTACTATAAATAGAAATTAATTTGCCAACTAATA
>VSMD01018223.1:0-14026 GCA_008750895.1 Mirza zaza | reverse complement strand
ATACAGAGCACCGGGGCCCGGCTGGGCAATGGCAGTGCTGTGTGCCGGGTAAGGGCCTTGGCAGCCTGCAGCCGCAGAGGACTCTGGGTGTTCTCAGGGAGGGGTAAGGAGGGCTTTACCTGAAAATGGGCCCCAGCTCCTGGAAGTTCTGATGCATCTCCAGGTGAAGGTTCTCATAGCCCTGCCCCTTCCAGAACTGCAGCGTCCTCATCCAGTTGTTGTGGCGACTCTGGGGTATGGCTTCGAAGGGCAGCACCGCCTTAGGCGCCAGAGAGGCTCTGGTGGCCAGTGCCCGTGGCCCTCGTAGAGACAGCCAGGGCCCTGCCACCCACACGCCTGCCTTTGCCCTGAATGCCATGCTGATGCTCCTCTACCCTGTGCCCAAATCCTTTTATCTCTCCTGGAGACCTGCACTGGCAGATGGATCACGTCATGGAAGAAACTGTCCCTGGACCTGCCTGCGAAATCCGGGGCAGACTTTAGGGCTGGAATCACCAGGGTGGAAGTGGAGGAAGGAGACAGCCGAGTGCCCATCCCCCACTCTGGCTCAGCTCCCGGTTCCACAGTGCAAAGACAGGGAGTGGGGTCTGGATTGGGGGTGCAGGCTGCCAGGCTGGCAGGAAGAGGCCTCTCCTCCTCCTCCAGTGTTTAGAGGAGCAAGACTGATGGGCCCTTATCTTATCCAGAGATGAGAAGGGGAACTTGGAATCTTTTAATAGACTATTTTTTCAATAGCAGTTTTAGTTCACTGCAAAATTGATCACAAAGAGGAGAGAATTCCCATAAACCACTTGCCCCCACACACACGTACAACTTCCCCCACTCTCAGCACCCTGCACCACAGCAGTGCGTTTGTTACAGTCAGCCTAGATTGACCAGTTCTTTTCACGTTAAGTCCTTAGTTTACGTAAGCATTGCCCTTAGTGTTGTACATTCTGTAGGTTTTGACAAATGCATGTGACATTATCTCCGTCATTACAGTGTCATACAGAATTGTCTCCCTGCCTTGAAAAAATCCTGTGCTCTGCCACCCTCTCCCCAACCTCTGGCAACGATGATCTTTTCATTGTCTTGGTGCTTTTACATTTTCCAGAATGTCATATAGTTGGAATCATATAGTATGTAACCTTTTCAGATTGGCCTCTTTCACTTAGTAAAATGCTTTTAAGGTGCTTCCATGTCTCCTCATTTCATTTCTTTGTGGCAGTGAATAATATCCCATTGTCTGGACATACAACATTTTCCACTCACCTACTGAGGGACATCTGGGTTTCTTCCAAGTTTTGGCAATTATGAAAAAAGCTGCTGTAATATCTGTGTGCAGCTTTTTATGTGATAGATTAGTTTTCAACTCATTTGCATAAATTCCAACAAGCACACTTGCTGGGTTGTGTGCTACCAGTATATTTAGTTTGATCTTCCAAAGTGGCCATACCATGTTGCATTCCCACCGGCAATGAATGAGAATCCCGTTGCTCTGTATCTTTGCCAGCATTTGTTGTCCTCAGTTTTGTGCATGTTTTCCACTCTAATAGGTTTGTAATTATATCTCATTGTTGCATTAATTTGTAATTTTCTAAAGACGTATGATATTGAGCATCATTTACCATTTGTATGTCATCTTCACTGAGATGTCCATTTAGATATTTTACCCATTTTTTAATCAAGTGTTCATTTTTTTACTGTTGAGTTTTAAGAGTTCTTTGGATATTTTTCCTATCAGTCTTTTATCAGATATATATTTTCCAAATATTTTCCCCCACTCTGTAGTTTATTCTCTTGACAATGTCTTTCGTAGGATACAGGATTCTAGGTGGCTGGGTTTTTCTTTTTTCCTTTAACATTTTAAATGTTTCACTCCAGTCTCTTCTTGCTCGTGCAGACTCTGAGGAGGAGTCAGATGTAATTCTTAGCTTTGCTTCTGAGTAAGTACCATGGTTTTTCCCTTTAATTTTTTTCTCTGATTTTTTTTTCTTTATCTTTGACTTTCTGGAGTTTGAATGTGATGTGCTTAGGTATAGGGTTTTGTTGTATATTGTTTTATTATACATATCCTGCTTGGTGTTCTCTGAGCTTCTGGAATCTTTGGTTTGGTGTCTGACATTAATCCTTATTGATATGAATGTTTCTTTTGCTCCTTTCTGTCTCTCTTCTTCTTGCCATGTCCCCTCTATGTGTATGTTACTCCATTTGTAGTTGTTTCCCAGTTCTTGGATATTCTGTTTCATTTTCTTCAGTCTCTTTTCTCTTTGCTTTTCTGTTTTCAAAGTTTCTCTTGATGAGTCCTGAAGCTCAGACATCCTGTCCTCAGCCGTGTCCAGTCTACTAACAAGCCCATCCAAGGCCGACCTCACCTAGGTCACAGCGTTGCTTGTGATCAGGCTTTCCCTCCCTCTGGGGCATGGCCCATCTGTTCTTGCGTCCACTGTTTCCATGAAGAGCCTGCAGCAAGTTAATGAGAATTGTTTAAAGTCTCCAGCTGATAATGACAGCTCCCTGCCACATCTCAGTCTGGTTCTTGTGCTGGCGCGGTCTCTTCCGACCACGTGTTTTCATCTTAGTGTGCCTTGTCATTTTTTGATAAAAGTCAGACACAATATGCTGGGAAAAAGGAACTGCTGCTACAGATAGGTCTTCGGTGATGTTATGATAAGATGGGGCAGGTGGGAGTGTCCTGCAGTCTCATAGTTAGGTCTGAGCTCTCAGCGGCCCATGCCCTGCGCTGTGAACACCACGGCTGCTCTTCAGTTTCCCTCACTGAGTGGGGACAGGATGACTTGCAGGGTCTGGGGTCATTTACTTCCCTTCTCAAGTGTGGCAGGCTGGAGGGGCTGAGGTCATGCTTTCATGCTGAGGTCATCCCTTCTCCCAGGAAGCTTCAGCTCTGATGAAACCCCAGAAGGTTAGGGTCTGGTGAAATAGTTTCTCCTGAGGGCAGGCTTTGTTAAGAAGATAAAACATTCTGGTATATTTCAACATGATTATATATCTTCTCCGTCCACTTGAAGTAGGAGAGGATTTTTCTCTGGTATTCACTGTGAGAACCTATTAGAGCTCTTGAGGGTAAAACTCACAAAAGCAGGGCACCCCCACCATGACTGGGTTTGCTGGAATGTTTAAGTCCCAGACTCCTCCACACTGAGCCTCTGGAATGTTCTCTCACTGCTCATTTTTTCCTTTCCTGATACTCCTTCCTGCAGAGGCTTCTGCCTGCTAAGCTGTGTTCTCTGTGTCTACCAGACTGTCTCTGCAATTTCAGGGGCAACAGTTCGCTCTGTGGTCTCACCTCTCCTACAGATCTAAGAAGAGTTGTGGATTTTAGGGTATTTTTCTTTTTCTTTTCTTTTTTGCTTTTTACTTGTTGTTAGTATGAAGTAACAATTTCCAGATTCCTTACAAGCTGGATTGGAAACCAAAAGTTGGACATTGGGTTATTCATCACATTGCAAGATCCAGGGCAGGAGCAAGGGAAGAGGAGTTTGCAAGTTCATTGAATTAACCCACTCGTGGAGCCGTGTGCTCTTCTCCAGGCCTTATGTTGGGTGTGCGCAGTGGAGGCATGAAGCAGGCTCCATCACCATGAGGGCTCAGCCCTGAGGAAAATTCAGTAAGAGCAGGGGTACAAGCTGGGGGGTCGGGAGGTTCGCGGCGTATCCCAGGCCTGGTCTTGGCTGGCCTTGAGGTTCCCTGCATGTCTCAGGCCCGGTCCTGGCTGGCCTTGTTGGTCCAGCTAAGCAGCAGGCCACAGCCAGGAGACATTGGCCTGGAGGGGCTGGGGGTGCTGGGAGCCAGCTCGGGCTGAAAGGTGAGAGTGCTCTTGCCCTGGTCTATCCCTGCCTGTGTAGGGTCTGTGCCGACTGCTCACATCCCCTTTTCATCCTACAGCACATGGCCCAATGCTCAGATTCATAGCTCAGAGCAATGAGAGGCCATAGAGTCTGGGTTGGGGCGCTGTCAGGGGCCCCACTGTCCTGTGAACTCTCTTTGGCAACACATGGTTAGGGCTGTCCCTAGGAGGGTTGGTCTGTAGTTTGGTTCTTGTGTTGTCTCTGCAAAGCCTATATCAGTCCTCAAGTCCCACAGGTGGTGGCAGGGAGCCTAGAACCCTCGCTCCTCATCTCTCTTCAGCTGCGCCCACCAAGACTGGCCCCCAGACCCCAGGCTGGGGTTGGGAAGGCGCAGCTCCAGGGCGGCTGTACCCCGAGTGGTCTCACCCCATCTGCCAGGGCACTGTGGCCTTTCCTTGTTGCAAAGACCAGGAAGAGCCCAGTTCTGCTCTGCCAGGTTCTGCCTCAGCTCTTCTTGCCACTAACTGCCACCCTCTGAACTCAGAGCTTAAAGGAGACACCTGTGGGGCAACCGAAGACTGAGGAGCCCTTGGCCTGGACCCCAGAGATGGGAACATGCCTGGCCACGCCCTACCTGGCCCCTGCCTCTGCTGTCCCTTGGGGGAATAGGCTGGACTCACTTGGCAGGGCCTTTCGGCCACCCCTAGGAAAGACACATACTCCACATCTTCCTGCAGCAGGCATCTGCCCAGGGAGGACAACAGGGCTCCTGATGCCCTGGGGATGGGCCCTGGGAATGCTAATGCAGGCAGAGCCCTGCATAGACATCCTCAGCCAGAGGTAAATGGTGACACACAGCAGGGGGGTGATTGAGGAAATGATGGGGGGAGTCACAAACTACACAGGACTGCAGAGTCCCCTGGCATGGCTACTCACAAGCATTACAGTGTGTGTGCGAATCCAGTCATCTCGCAGGTCAAACAGCCAACGAGATCAAGCTAGGGAAAATGCAAGTGTTCATTGTGACACAATGAGAGAAAGTGCAGATCGCTGTCTGGAGAGGTCCAGTCCCCTGGGAAGATGCCACCTTACCGCAGTCACAGCTTGAAAGCATCAGGGAGGAGGTATTGATCATTCTGTCATCGGCCATCCCACCGCAGATTCTTCGTAGGGCAAGCAGAGCAGTTTGAGCTGCCTGGTGTGCAGCTGACCGGCTTCATTTCAAGAGAATCAGCTGACAGGGCCACATCAAAAACGTACATTTTGCCTTTTGTTTATGAGTAGAGCCAGTGTTGTGGGGAAATCGGACGACCTAAGTTTTGGCTGTGGTCGTAGGAGGTTGGCCTTGAGGTGTATTTTTACTGTGCCTCCATGTTTCCTGTAATCTGTCAGCCCCCACATTGATCCGTTACCGCTGGAGGGGAAGGGCCCTGAGGGAGGCTCCGGGCTGGGCTGCCTGGAGAAGGAGCTGGGGAGGGGAATTTCAGCTGGACCTGCAGGGGAAGGAGGAGGCTGCTCCTTGTGCAGTTGGAAGGAAAGGGGCTTCCACTCTGAGAGGACAGGGCAGTCCCTGGCAGGAATGGTAGGCAAGGTGACAGTGGGCTGCGCTGGGAGGGCTGGTGCAGGCCTGTGGCAGGGTGTTGTGAGGGTTTTAGCAGGGGAGGGCCACGATTTAATAATTTTAAAATCAAGTCCCTCTCCCACTCGTCCTTGGGGGGAGCCTTCAGCAGTGGGTGGTGCGTCAGCTGTGTCCGGGCCCTGAGCATCGCTGACACAGAGCAGCAGAATAGTGATGTGGCCTTTCTGTGTGCCTTCATCAGCGCCAGATGGTGTAAGAGCTGTGCTTCGGTGGGTGGATGTAAGCGGGCAGCCTGTCCTTGGCTGGTGATGCAGTCATCACTACCATGCTGGACAGTGCTGCACTATCCATGGCTGCCTGTGCCATCCTCCCTGCAGCTTCTGCAAGGCGTCAAGACTCTCTGAGCTGCTCCTGAGGGCAGCCTGCGAGCTAACTGGACTCTGAATGGAGCCTGTTTTGCTTCTATAGTTTTACAGTTGTCTTCACTGCTGGGTCATGAACCTGGCCAAGTCCCCTCTGAAGTTGGCATGGGGCCAACATTCAGTCAGTGTTTCTTGGAGGAACAAACTCGTGATTTCATCCTGACCATGAACAGCCCTTGTGCCCAGATGCCACCTGCTTCCAGCACACTGTACCCCTCCCCCCTGGATTCTCGGGTGCCACGGAGACTGCGGCAGTCTGCGTAGGAACTAAGGGTACCTTCCCACCTCTGCGTCTTTGCTGACCCTGACTGGCCACCAGGATCCTCTCCTACCCTTACGACTCTGAGCCTCAGTCACTGAGTTCTATTCACCCTGTTGCCCTCCACTCTGAAAGTGCTCAGCTCTCTACCAGGCCCAGGCAGTGAGTAACTCTCCCCTCCATTAGACTACCTTGGGTTACCCTTTGCCACAGTGTTTCTCAAGCTGTTTGTCAAAATGCACACGAGCACGCTGCAACTCAGAAAAAATGCCTCGATGGGCCAGGGTGAGAGCCCAGAAACATAAAGTTGTATCAATCCCCCAAAAGTGATTCTGATGCAGGCAGCTTTCCAATCACACTTTTCTCTCTCCTTCAGTCTGGACACTGCAGGGGGCAGCCGGAAGCCTGTGCAGTTTCAGGGATGATGGAAAGTGGAACACTTGCATGTCACTGGGGATGAGTGGAGCAATGCCTGGAAAACAATAACTATGGGTGGCAGGCAGGGTGCGGGGGTGGGGGTCGTGGAAGAAGGGCAGTGTACACACAGGTACAGCTCAGGGAGACAATGAGATGGAGTGTGCCCGTGGGCAGGGGAGTACACTTTATTCAGCAGATAATCCTTAGCTGAGTCAAAGGTGGAAGTTGGGGCTGCGAGATGGAGGGGCTGTCAGGCAAGTGGATGAGGAGGACAGACACCGATGGAGAACACAGTGCACACGAATACCCCTCCTGGTCATTCACACCTTGAGGATGGAAGTCTCTCACCTGCACTTTGTATTTTCCCAGCCCTTCTTCCCCTGCTGTATTTTCTGGGCCTGCTCAGGCCCCACCATCCTCCCCTGGCTTCCCCCAGAAACCCTCAATAAATACTAGGAAATGGAATCCAGCAATGTATGAAAAGGATTATAAGCATGGACAAGTGCATTTATCCCAGAAATAAAACGTTGGTATAACATCCCCAAATCAATTATTGTAATGTATTGCATCTATCGAATGAAAAATAAAAATCACATTCTCATCTCAATAAATGCAGAAAGTGGAGGGCGCCCGCCGGCAGCCTCGTTGTGGCTCCTTGGGCTCCGGCAGCAGCAGCGGCGTCCACCCCAGCTGCCTCCTAGCTTGCGGCACCTGCTCCCATGCCTAAAATGACTAATGTGTGATTTCAGTGGAATAAATGGCATCCAAAGTCACAGATGCTATAGTCTGGTATCAAAAAAAGATTGGAGCATACGATCAACAAATATGGGAAAAATATGTTGAACAAAGAGAAATCAAGGGGTTAAGGAATAAACCAAAGAAAACAGCTCATATGAAACCAGACCTCATAGATGTTGATCTTGTAAGAGGATCTGCATTTGCTAAGGCTAAGCCTGAAAGTCCTTGGACTTCTCTGACTAGAAAGGGAATTGTTCGAGTTGTGTTTTTTCCCTTTTTCTTCCAGTGGTGGTTACAAGTAACATCAAAGGTCATCTTTTTCTGTCTTCTTGTACTTTATCTTCTTCAAGATCAAACAAAGCAAAGAATTCAATTGACAAGTCTACTGAAACTGACAATGGCTATGTATCCCTTGATGGGGAAAAGACTGTTAAAAACAGTGAGGATGGAATACAAAATCATGAACCTCAGTGTGAAACTATTCGACCGGAAGAGACAACCTGGAACACAGTAACACTGAGGAATGTTCCCAAAGATACCCAAAGGACAATAACAAATGTCTCTGATGAAGTCTCCAGTGAGGAAGGTCCTGAAACTGGATACCCACTACACCATCACGTGGACAGGACTTCTGAAAGCATTCTTCAGAATAGAAAGTCACACCATTATAAGAAACATTATCCTGATGAGGATGCCCCTAAATCGGTACTAGTTGCAGCTCTCGCTGTTCAAGTTCCAGACAGGATTCTGACAGTACAAGGCCAGAATCTGGAACAGAAGATGTATTATGGGAAGACTTGTTACATTGTGCAGAATGCCGTTCATCTTGTACCAGTGAGACAGATGTGGAAAATCCTCAGATCAATCCATGTGTGAGAAAAGAATATAGAGACGACCCTTTCCATCAGAGTCATTTGCCCTGGCTCCATAGTTCCCACCCAGGATCAGACAAAATAAGTGCTATAGTATGGGAAGGCAATGACTGCAAGAGAGCAGACATGTCTGCACTTGAAATCAGTGGAATGATAATGAACAGAGTGAACAACCATATACCAGGAATAGGATACCAGATTTTTGGAAATGTAATCTCTCTAATCCTGGGTTTAACTCCATTTGTTTTCCGACTATCTCAAGCTACAGACTTGGAACAACTCACAGCACATTCTGCTTCAAAACTTTATACGATTGCATTTGGTTCCAATGAAGATGTCATAGTTCTTTCTATGGTTATAATAATAAGTTTTGTGGTTCGTGTATCTCTTGTGTGGATTTTCTATTTTTTTGCTCTGTGTAGCAGAAAGAACTTATAAACAGCAATCACTTTTTGCAAAACTCTTTGGACATTTAACATCTGCAAGGAGGGCTTGAAAATCTGAGGTTCCTCGTTTCCGGTTGAAGAAAGTAGAGAATGTAAAAATGTGGCTATCTCTCCATTCCTATCTTAAGTGTCAAGGTCCTCAGTGATCAGTTGATGTAATAGTTTCATCTGCCTTCTTGTTGACTGTCTCAGTTGTATTTATCTGTTGTGCCCAGTTGCTTCATGTGCATGAGATCTTCCTTGATTGTCACTACAACTGGGAACTGGGAATCTGGTGCATCTCCTTAATGCTGTTTCTCCTAAGATTTGTTACCCTTGGATCAGAAACAAGTAAAAAGTACAGCAATACCTCAATATTACTTACTGAACAGATAAACCTGTACTTGAAAATGGAGAAAGAACCTAACAAAAAAGAGGAACTGACACTGGTGAATAATGTTTTAAAACCGGCTACTAAACTGCTAAAGGAATTGGACAGTCCCTTTAGATTAGATGGGTTTACAATGAATCCGCTGCTTTACAGCATCACCCAGGTTGTCATCCTTTCAGCTGTTTCTGGTGTTATCAGTGACTTGCTTGGATTTAACTTAAAGCTGTGGAAGATTAAATCATGACGATTCAGAAAAAATGATGTAGCTTCTTTTCCAGAATAAGAGTACTGACTAAGCTGCCTGAAAGCAGTACTGATTCTTTGCTTCAGGAGTCTCAGCTGGGAAATTGAAGTGTTTACATCAGACTTAATTGTGCAATTCTTATATTTATTTTACTTTTTCACTGTTTTTTTACATTTAGTCTTTATATTTTATTTTTAAGCATTGATGTGCTTAGTTGTTGAAAGGGTGATGAAACTGATATCCAGATACTTGAGATCCTGGTGATTGCTCATAAATAATTGGCAAAATAACAAATTCTGAAAATAGAAGCCGTTACTAAGCACTGTTTCTCCATCGATGCCGTGAACTTGCCTTACTTGACGAAAAGTTCTTTAACTTTGGAATATTGCATTGAACTCAGCTAATCAGATACAGCATTTTCTTTGGTAAATCAAGATTCAGTCAGGGTTTCTCTTGAATTATTTTGGAACAATGCCAGGATCTAAACTAATTAAGCTGCAGTTTAAGCACCCTTCAGTATTAATACATACGGTATTACATAACAGGTCAACAAGTGCTCTCTGATGATAAAACTCGTAATAGAGCAATAATTGTAAATGGTTACCACACTGTAAGATATTTTGATAAAAATTAACTCGTTATAATTGTATTTATTTGAAACACTGGGCTGTTTGCACAGCTCCAACTGTGCATGCTCAAAATGTGCACTTTTAAAAATTGTTACTTTTAATGCCTGTCTTTATATGGGATATGTTACAGTGTACTAGGGCATGATATGGTATCCTTTTGAGTGAGGTATGTACTCATCTCACAAGTGAAGTGCCTATTGATATTACTAAAGTACATTATGTTTACTCAAGTAAAATAATTTTCTCCCTATGGTACACTATAGTGTATGCTATTCATATCATACTCAAATGAACAACTTAAGAATAAGGTTAACAACCAATAAAACATTCCTCTGATTATTAGTTATGAAACTATATCCAAATTTTCAGAAAAGACAGCTTCAGCTTGCAAATCTATCCTATAAACCTATCTAGTGCATTTTCCCCACCCCATCCCATTACATAAGGGCTATTTTAGATGCTTTTAACCTAGAAAGTTAACCTCCCCTCCCTGCCAATAATTTGCCAAGTGTTCAGTGAGAACTTATCATGTTGGCATGTTAGGTAAATAGGGCAAATATGATAGTATCTTACATTGGGCCTTGATTTAAGCTGTTATATTTGTACAGTCAATAGTGTTTTAGGAATTACATAAAACATAAAATGTTTTTGTGATTTTTTTTTTTTTAGCTGAGCATCTGATTTTCTAAAACAAAGAATTTATTTGAAACAATCTAGAATTTTCTTGGTGCAAAGTGTATCATGTTGAATATCCTTACATTTTTACCATGTTTTAAAAAACTTAAAATAATTAATTGTAAATAATTTACTTGATTGGTGCAGTTCTAATCCCCAAATCATAATCTTAAAATCAGGAATGTGTGGAGAACAGAGCCATGTCAAATCACTTTGCTCTTACCATTCCTTTCCATCAGCCTCAATTTCAGCCTCATTGTGTAGTGTAGTTTCTTCTTGTAGAAAACAACAGAAAGCATTTTGTTTTATTTGCCTATGTTGTAATATGTTTAATAATGACCAAAGTGCATTCTGAGTTTTTTCAAGGAATGTAATGCTGGAGCTTTAAGAACATACTTACTTTCTCATGTGAAAAATCAGGCTTTGTCTGATATGTTTCTTCCTCCTCTATCGTCTAATGTTGAGGTTGTTTTTAGGAATTATATTTTATAAACTTTTTCAAAATAAGGTACATACTTATAAAGAACTTAACATTTTGCACAGAATTTATCAAATATATTTTGAGAAAAAAAGTACAGCATGAGTCTGTTAGGAATAAAAGATGAAACTATTGTATCTCACACAAAAAACCTTATGTCAGAATGGAAATATGGAAATATTTTTGAGAAAAGTAGCTGAGTATAATAGTTTAGGAAAATGCTTGTTTTAGATTCAAGTTCTACTTAACTTAGAGTTGGGAGTTGACTTATTAAGTATAGTATACCTCTCAACGACTTATTAATATTAACAATATGTTGAATTATGTCATTAATGTGGACAGCAGTAGAATACTAAAAGGAAAAAGTTGTCATTTTAAGCAATTTCAGAACATTAACTGAACTATTTTCAAAGCAGAAAAACTGATATTGCTACCTGTAAGAGTATCATGAATGTACAAAATTGAAAGAAATTGTAACATATCACATAATATAGAGAAGGCAGTTCAAAAAATAGAACTGTGGCAGATGTGTGTTAACCGTTGTTTCTTTACCACATGTGTTGTATTTGAAAGTTTGAACAGCAAGTTTAAAATAAAACATTCTATGATTGACAATTTCTTTTAATTTTCAAGTAATATACATTTCTATGGTAATTTTCTTTACAGTAGCATAAACTGTAGTTATAACTGTTATATTTGGGGGGAGTGAAAATAATTTTTTTATAACTTCCCCCCCAAAAAATAAAAATAAATAAATGCAGAAAGTGCATTTGACGAAAGCTAACACCATTTTCATGATGAAAATACTGAACCAACTACAAGTAGAGAGAAACTTCTTCAACCTGATAAAGGACATCTATGAAAACTCCACAGTTAACCTCATGCTTAATGGTCAAAGTCTGGTTACTTTCCTCCTCAGTTAGATCAGGAGCCAGATGTCTGCTCTTGCCACTGCTAATCAACATTTTACTGGAGGTTCCAGCCAGAACAAATAGGCAATAAAAATAAATAGAAGTCCTCCTGATGGGAAAAGAAGTAAAACTGTCTCTATTCACAGACCACATGATTTTGTATATAGACTATCCTAAGAAATCCACTAAAAAAGTATTATATCTACAAAGTAGTACTGCAGGATTTCACGTAATGAGATCAATATACAAAAATCATTTGTATTTTTTTACTCTGTAATGAAGAATATGGAAACGGAATTTAAAAAACCAATTCCATTTACAGTAGCATAAAAAACAATAGAGTACTTAGGAATAAAGATAACAAAACCAGTTCAAAACTTACACTCTGAAAAATACAGATCATTGTTGAAAGAAATTAAATAAGATCTAAATAATTTAAAAAGTGTTCACTCTGAGAGGCTAACGTCGTAGGATAGTTTGAGCTCAGGAGTTTGAAACCAGCCTGAGCAAGAGTGAGACCCCAACTCTACTAAAAATAGAAAAAATTAGCCAGGCAATTAAAATTGGAAACAAAAAATTAGCTAGGTGTGGTGGCAAGTGCCTGTAGTACAGGTACTGGGGAGGCTGAGGCAGGAGGATCGCCTCAGCCCAGGAGTTTGAGGTTGCTGTGAGCTAGGTTGATGCCACAGCACTCCAGCATGGGCAACAGAGGAAGACTCAATCTCAAAAGAAAAAAAAGTGTTACTGGCAGTTGCTGTGAAGAATGAAAGCAAGAGATGCAAAAATGTTAATCAGTGAGCAAAGATATTTATTACTAAGCAAGAGTACACTTTGTATGGGGTAGGAGTGGGCACACGTTCAAACAAACAGTGGCCCCGGGATTTCGGTGTCATCCCTTTTTCTCCTATCTGGCCTCTCCTCTGTTGTGATGTTGGGGGGACCGCATCTAATCAGCTGACAGCCTTAAGAGGCCTTAAGAACAAACACTGAGTTTCCCCGAAATGGAAAGAATTCTCTCCAGAAGACCACAGCATACACACCCTGCCTGAATTTCCAGCCTGCTGCCTTACGGAATTAGGACCCAAGGCTGTAATATCAGTTCTAACCTGAATTTCTAGCCTGCTGGCCTACCCTACAGATTTCAGACTCGCCTGCACCAACAACTGCATGAGCCAATTTCTTAAGCTAAATCTCTCTCAGTCTGTGTGTGTGTGTGTGTGTACGTGCATCCCTAGTTGGTATTATTTCTCTGGAGGAACCTGCCTGATATATCATCCACAGGCAAATCCACAGAGTGTGCGCATACATTAGTGGTCACTCGGACCTGTAGGTAGGGAAAGTGGGGAGTCACTGCTTATTTAGTGTGAGTCTCTTTGGGGGTCTAAAATGTTCTAGAATTAGTGGTGATGCTTGCACAGCATTATGAATGTAATGAATACATAATCAATGTGTTCATACCTTATGTATGCATACATTATGTGTACATACATATATGTCATGTACACATACATTATAAATATATGAATGTAAACACTGAATTATAGCCTTTAAATGGTTAAAATGGTGAGTTTTAACCATTTATGTGAAAAGTTATGTGACTTTTTTCTCTATAATTTAAAAATAGGCTGATTCATGTAAAGAAAAAGGAAGGAGAAGGGAGCAAAGAGGGTCTTAATTTGCTGTTCCCTCATGTCTTTTTTCTAGTACCCACCAGGGATGCAATGAGAGGGACAGGCAACAGCTGGCTTTAGGGCCATTTTGACCATTTTAAAGGACATAATTCAGTGTTTTTTTAGTACATTCACAATGTTGTGCAACCATCACTACTATCCAATTCCAGGATGTTTTAGAGCCCTACAAGAATCCCACACCAAACAACCAGTGACTCCGTCTCAAATGTTAATATCTGGGGAAACATTCTGCTGCTGGTATGAAGCCAGGTGCCATCCCGAGAGACAACTGCCCGGCCTCCAGACAGTCTGACCCACACAAGGGCGCTCTGCAAAAGTCACTAAGGTCAGGCCCTGATGATCCACATGTCACCTCATCGCCAAGCACCCCCCTGCTTCCATGATTCCTTGACTTAAGAATGGAAAAGGACAGTCAGAGTCTCAGGCGGCCTTGGGTACTTATGCTCTGAGCACAGTGGGGACCTCTCTTTCTCTTTCAGCCAACATGTAGATAATCCCCGAACCATT
>VSMD01018215.1:0-32639 GCA_008750895.1 Mirza zaza | reverse complement strand
GCTACCTGCGCACACGGGACCGTGCTCCCACGATACCTGGGGTGCTGCTCACACACCCGGCCTCCGGTGGCCACGGCAACCTGAAGCGCCCGGTGCTCCCGGCCACGCTGCAGGCGGGACAGGACAGAGGCCAGGGCGGCGGCGCAGAGCTGGGCAGCCCGCGTGCACACGGCCGCACACACGTGCCGCACAAGCTCGGCGTCCGAGGAGTCCGGGCTCAGGCCCAGGTCCTGCAGGATGGCGTGGACACGGGCCGCTCCGGCAGATGGGCTGAGAGGGACAGGTTGCCAGTCGGGGTTCAGGGAGTCCGGAAGCTCCCCATCCCACGAAAGCCCCATGGCCACCTTGGGGACAGAGAGCCCTCCCCTCTCCCAAACCAAGAACCCCCTTGTCTCAGCCACGGCTCCCCGCTCACTCCTCCATCTCGGCCATGTGCTCCAGGAGGACACTGCCTCGGCTCAGCAGGGCAGGGGAGGTGCGGCCGCCAAAGAGGACCCCACGCCCGGCCAAGTGCACCAGCACCAGCCGCACCAGCTCGCCCAGGTAGAGGCCCCCGATCATCTTCTCAAACCTGCAGGTGGGAAGGGCACTAAGATAACGCTTTTCCTAAGCCCTCCGCCACCTGGCCCCACCACCGGGAGCCCCCAAAGAGTGGTCATTGTCTTCAGGGCCCCCAGACTGAAAGGTCCAGAAGCAAGTGGTCCCCCCGGAGGACAGCTGGGTGTCTGCCCAGCCCCCCGGCCTCTCTGACCTAGGGCAGCAGGCCTCACAGGAAGGAGGGAACACCTTGCTCAGCTGTCCCCAGCCCCCACGCCCCAGCACCCGTCAGGGATGGCCAGAGTCCGAATAAGGGAAAGCTACGGGTTGAAAACTCTGGGTTCTAGAACCTTGAGCCCTTCCTCCTCTGAGCCGGGCAGGGCCCCAGGGAGCAGCCCGAAGACCCTCAGAGTGAGAGGGGTGGCAGGAGGGCCTGAGGACAGGGCGGGCATGAGGACAAGGGTGGGCCCGAGGACAGGGGCAGCACGAGGGCCCGAGGACAGGGGTGGGCCCAAGGACAAGGGTGGTCCCGAGGACAGGGGTGGGCCCAAGGACAAGGGTGGGCCCGAGGACAGGGGCGGGCAGGAGGGCCCGAGGACAGGGGCGGGCAGGAGGGTCCGAGGACAGGGGCGGGCATGAGGACAGGGGCGGCAGGAGGGCCCGAGGACAGGGGCGGCAGGAGGGTCCGAGGACAGGGGCGGGCCCGAGGACAGGGGTGGCACGAGGGCCCGAGGACGGGGCAGTGGCGGGGGTGGGAAGCTGAGTGGGGACGTCAGGGTCCCCCAAGCCACCTCTGAGCGCCGGGGTTCAGGGACTCGCGGTCCAGGGCGAGGTCGAAGGTGGTCAGCACGGGCCCCAGGGCCGCGTCGTCACGGAAGGAGCCCCACTCGACGCTGACACACATGCGGCCACGGTCGTCGTCCAGCGCCGCCACGTGCCGTGCCTCCTCCATGTAGCAGGCGTTGGTGCCGGTGTCTGGGGGGACGCCCCGTCAGGGCCCGCCCGCGCCCCGCCCGCCCGCCCACCATCGCAGAGGCCTGCGCCCACCTACCTACAACTAGCCCCACCTCGCACGGCCGGAGCCCCGGCTCGCAGCCCATCATGGTGCCCACCGTGTCGTTCACCACGGCAACCACGTCGACGCTGTGCACCTGACGGTGGAGAGGGCAGAGGTCAGGGACCCTGGAGGACCGGCAGACTGGAGCCCAGGAAGCCCACGTGTCCGGGCGCCCCACGCGTGGGTACCACCCACGCCAGGGCCCCGCCCTGCAGGGCGTTTTCCTCCCTGCCCGGCTCGGGCCCTCAGGGTCACAGCGGTTCCTGCCCCAGCCATTACCCCCGGGGGCCCCTGCCGGACCAGGGCCTGGCCCGCCCACCCCTCCCAGCCCTGACGGCAGCCACTGCATGCAGCGCCTCGGGGCGGCCCAGACCGGTCGCCCTTCTCTGGCATCTGGGCTCGCACGTGCCCCTCTCTGCGACTGCACCGGCCTCCCCCGCCCAGCTAGGACGGCGGGCAGACCCCTCCAGGTCCCCGCCCCCCCCGAGCAGCAGTGGCTTCCGCCCCGGCCCTCCAGAGAGGTCTGGACACACCTCGACAGGGACCGTCTCTTACTAGAATGTTTTCTGCCCTAGACCGCGAAGCCTTTAGGACAGGGCCAAACTCTTTTCACGTTTGTGTCCCCAGGTCCTGAACGTTTATTTGATCTTCCTCAGCCTCAGTGATTTTTTTTTTTTTGAGACAGAGTCTCACTTTGTTGCCCAGGCTAGAGTGAGTGCCGTGGCGTCAGCCTCGCTCACAGCAACCTCAAACTCCTGGGCTCAAGCGATCCTCCTGCCTCAGCCTCCCGAGTAGCTGGGACTACACGCATGCGCCACCATGCTCGGCTAATTTTTTTTATATATATTAGTTGGCCAATTAATTTCTTTCTATTTATAGTAGAGACAGGGTCTCACTCTTGCTCAGGCTGGTTTCGAACTCCTGACCTCTAGCGATCCTCCCACCTCGGCCTCCCAGAGTGCTAGGATGACAGGCGTGAGCCACCGCGCCCGGCCTAGCCTCAGTGATTTTTACTTATAAAATGGGAGTGGCTGTCACAGGCAGCCCAGGGCCAGACTGGATAAAGGACATGGACGGAGAAGGAGGGCGGGCGCTCCCGGCAGCACAGGCACGCCCCCTGTGTGCCGGGCCCAGGCCGGGCCGACAGGGGCAGCCCTCCCGTCACCCCCTGCGCTCACCCCCTGCCTCTGGATGGCGTCTCTGAGCAACTGGACCACGTCCTGGCCTTCCACGCCGCTGCACCTGAAACCTTTGGTCCAGGAAATGAGGGTGCTCTGGGAGCACAGAAGTCGAGTTACTCCTCCGACCACCTTCGTGGGGCTGCACCCCTCCCCGCCCGCCGCCCCGTGCCCGCTCCACCTCACCCTGTCCAGGCCCGTCTGGTGGCAAGGGAAGGAGAAGCTGAGCCCGAGCCGCAGACCCTGCCTGCTCACCGGATGCGTGTCCAGGAACTCGGACAGGCAGTGGGCAGCAAAGTCAAAGAGCTGCGGGACAGGTCGGGGGCTCAGCTTTGCCCGCCTGACCCCAGCTACCCAGCCCGGGCGGGGGACCCCGAAGACTAGGCACTGAGCACTCACCTGCTGGCCAGCACCCAGCATCACCTCCTGGGGGATCACAAACTCCTGGCTCCTGGGCTCCACCCTGTGCCCCTCGATGCCTGTGAGCGTCACCCACAGCACACGCAGGGAGGCCCCCTTGGCCCCCAGCTCCAGCACCAGGAAGTCGCCTTGCTCTAGAGGGCAAGCGGGTCACAGAAACGCACGCAGCTCGCGAGACCAGAGCCCTCTGCCCCCTAGAAAAATCCCCACGTCCTGCAAAGCCTAGTCAAGGGACCTTAGAGGTGGGGACAGGGATAAGGAACCTTCCAATCCACCAGCGCAGTGTCTTTTCCCAGGCCCGGCCACCATCCTATTCTCTCTTACTCACCGGTGCCGTGCGGGATGGACCCCACATATGTGGGCAGCATCCGGACAGCAGGGGCAGGGCTCACCTGTCCCCTCAGCGCCTGCTCCATGGAAGCCAGGAGGCTGGCCTGGATCTGCTGCAGCTGCGCCCCTGTCACCTTGAACTGCTGCAGGCACTCCTGCATCTGCGGAGGAACAGCCCGTGTCAGGGGAAGGAGCCCTGCAGGACTGGCCGGTCCCTCGGCTTCCCCAGTGCCCGCCCGGCCACTCTCCGCCCCGCACGCGCCCTGCCTCTGCTGCTGCCCTCAGCCCGCGCCAGCCCGGGCACCCTCAGAAGGCTCCGTCTGTCCTGCGGGGAGAACCCGCCTCCCTCCTGCCTAGCTCACAGCAACCTCAAACTCCTGGGCTCAGGCGATCCTCCTGCCTCAGCCTCCCGAGTAGCTGGGACTACAGTCATGCGCCACCATGCCCGGCTGATTTTTTCTAATATATTTATAGTTGGCCGATTAATATCTTTCTCTTTTTAGTAGAGACAGGGGTCTCACTCTTGCTCACGCTGGTTTCCAACTCCTGACCTCGAGCAATCCGCCCGCCTAGGCCTCCCAGAGTGCTAGGATGACAGGCGTGAGCCACCGCGCCCGGCCGGAGATATTTTTAGATATGAATCAAAGAGGGCTTCCCTGAGGAGGTGGCCGGAATGAGCGAAGGGGATGAGCCATTAGAAGCTCTGGGGGAAGCATGGTTTCCTCCAGAGCAAGGGGATGGGCTTGGGGACAGCTGGGCCAGAGTGGACCCGAGTGCGGAGGGGTGAGAAGGCAGGGATGGCGGAGGACAGCACTTCCCAGCTTCCCAGTCCGCCGGAAGCCCAGGAGCTTAAGAAGAGCCCCGGGATCTCACCTCGTGTGCAAAAATCTCCACGGACGACCCTCCGACCCATCCTTCCAAGAAAAGTCCCGACATTGTCCCTGGGCTGATCGGAGGGTCACAGCCCAGCGACCTCATCCTCCCCAGGCTCGGACGTTCCAGATACCTCCCTTCCCGTCTCCCGGGAATTCTCTTCCGATGGCCCACGCCCCACACTGGACCCGTAACTTTAAAGTGACGACTCGGGCACCAGCATAATGAGGCCTCTGCGGGGACAGCCATGGAGGAGGGGGTTCCTGCTGAGGAAGAGGAGGATGCCTCAGTGCTACCTCTTGCCTTAGGAAGGGAAAGGGAAGCAGATTCCTAAGGAGGCGGATCTAGCTGGGGCGCCGTATGTCCGGCTGCGAGCTCACATTGCAGCGTATCCCCCCAGCGGCCGTGCGCGCCAGGAGTGGCCGTTCCTATGTTCTCAGTGGGGAAACTGAGGCTCTGAGAAGGCGGATCATGCCCAGCCCAGGCAGCTACGGAGGGGCAGGGTAGAAATGTGAAACCCGATCTGACTGCAGAGATGCTCCCACGCAAATGCGCAGCCTTGGAAAACTAGCAGCTTCCCCTGGAAGAACCAGGGCTGGCAAAAGTCGCGGGAAAGAGGCCCCCCGGGGGCCCCAGCAAGGGGGACTCACATCAGGCCTGGCCCTGCCACTGGCTGGCTGAATGGTCCTGGGAAAGCCTCTCTCTGAGCCTCAGGCACTGAGAAAATAATAGTACTCAGAAGTGCCCTCGTGCCAGGACATCTTGCTCACGGCCATATCTCAGGGCCACGGGGGCGGCTGGCTTGAGACGGGCTCTCGGGATTTGCTGTTGCTTGAACGGTCTCGTGGCGGCACAAGAATCAAAGGGGACAATGTATGTGAAAATGTAAAGCGCTGTTCTGACACGAGGGTGTTTTATTATTGCTTAATGAAAACGGCAGAGCCACAGCCACGTCAGTGGCTTGGGCAAATCGATGTTTCCCTTCCTTCTCCTCCTGGGTGCCCCGAGATGTTCGGGAGGAGAGCCTGGGAAGGGGCAGAAGCTGCAGGAGACAGGGGGACTTCCCCGGCAGACCCTGATGGGGCGCGCGCCAGCCGGGAGAAGCTGCCAGGAGGAGTGGGGGGAGGCCCGAGCCAGGACAGCAAGGAGAGGGGCGTCGGGGGCGTGCGAAGCCCGGCTGCAAGGCTGGCTCCTCGCACCAGCTTCCGTGTGGGTCAGGCGTGGGTGTCACCTCGCCTCTCTGAGCAAGGGCCCTCCTCTGTCTAGCAGGAACAACGACAGCCCAGAGGCGTCTCGAGGACTGCGCAGGCGACAGGCAGGCTCCACGTCCTCTCCTGTGACAGAGAGAGACTGGGGGGGCGGGGAGTAGGGAAGGGGCTCCGGGAAGGGGCTGGGCACTGGCCACGTGCGATCAACCAACCTTTTCTCGACCCGCGGTCGGGAAGGGGAGTGCGGGGTGAGGCCCGAGGCTGCGGGGAGTTTGCCATCCCTGCGACATCAGAGCTGAAGGGAATTCTGTAAGCCGCAGGCGTGCGCGGCAGGGCCAGCAGGGCCAGCAGGGCCGATGTGGGCCTCCTGGGCGCTCCGGACGGGGGCCGGGCAGTATGAGAGGAGGTGGCCACAGGCCCCGGCCGGGCAGTGCCGCCCAGTCCCGCTTACTCCTGCCCGGCTGTGGGGCGGGCGTAGAAGAAACGTCGCCACCCGGGGCCAGAGCGTGGGTTGGACATGGGGGGGGGGGCGGGGATATGAATGCAGGGAGAGGTGATGCCCCCACAACCCGGGCGACGCGACCAGTCGGGCGGGCGTCAGAACAAGCCTGAGAACTAGAGAAACGGCGGGGATGATTTACGGACGCGGCCTCGGCCCTTGTCCCCAAGAGTCATTTAGCTCTCCCGGCGTGGGGAGTATTCGGGTTTATTGTCCTCCGTTTTACGGATGAAGAAATAAAGACGAGGAGATATGAAATGACTTGCACAAGTGTTTCTTGCTCAAGCGGGTGGTACACAAGCGCTTCTGAGTCTTGGTCAAGACGACAGGAAAAGGAGAAACCACTGCCGAGCAAACCTCAGGCCTGAGTTCAACGCGGAACTCCTCTCTGCGTGCCAGGAACGCTCGCAGAGGGGACACTACGCGGCAGGAGGGACGAGAGAGGCGGGACAGGAAGAGGCTCGGGAACATCGCTTTTTACGGCGACCCTGGGGGGTCCCTTCTGGACTGTGCCGGCCCACTTGGGCCAGGGGTGGCCCCTGCATGGCCGGGGGACAAAAGCGATGCCTTTGGGGTGCAAGCCCCTCAGCTTGAGCTGTTACGTCTTAAACTCGACTCGTGTCGCCTCTTTAAGTCCCTTTTCCTCGCCTGTAAGATGAGGAGACAACCCCCACCGGCAGCTGTCCGGAGCCCCAGGGGAGCTGGTTGCCAGAGCAGAGGGGACAGGCTCGGGAAGCTGGAAGGGGCTGAGCCAGCGCCCACGGCGGCTTCAGTCACCCGGCTCGTGGCCGTCTTGAATGAGCATGAAAGAGGCCCCCGGCGCTGAGCTTACCAGTCCTGAGCTGTCTGCGGGCCGGGGCAAGGCCTCCTGGGAGCAGCCCAGGGCTCCTGCCCCCTGCTGCCGCACCCCTGCAGGCCCAGCGGCGTCCATGTGGTTCCACCTACGGGGGAGAAAGGGACAACCTGGGTCAACCGCTTGCTCTACAGGCCCCAGGAGGCTGTAACCCAGACCGACTTGATTCCCTCTGAAAAGGACCAGGAAGGAAGCTGGAGGCAGAAATCAGAACCTCTGACCATTGGAGACCCTTTAGTAGGCACCCGGAAGGCCCTTGCTTTCCAGAAGCATGTTTAAGGAGAGAGCACTGGGAAGGCTGATTTCAAGTCCAAATGCCATTCATTCATTCATTCATTCTGCCATTCATTCAAATTCCTACTTATGCCTACTGCGCTGGCATAGTTGGTTCAGACTGTGGTTTGGTTGGGCCAGACCTGGGCTCGGCCTTCGGGAACCTCATAGTCTCACCGGTAATCACAGTGTGATCACCATGGGCAGTGACAGGGGTAGCCACGTGCGACGCACGGACGTGCTGCCGTGGCGCGGAAGTCAGGGACATGCTACAGGTTTGGAGCCCAGGGTGAGGCAGGAAGGGAACACAGGTCCACCAGAGAAGCAGGCAGGGTGGACTGTGCACAGCCCCTGTGCCAGGCGGAGGGACGTGGATTTCCTCCCGAAGGCGACAGGAGACGTGGGCAGGGTGGATCTGTGCTTCCAAAAGGGACTCCACTAAGGGTGTGATTTGGGCAAGTCACTTATGACTCCTTTGGATTTCTGCTTCACCTGTAAAACAGGAGGAAATAATGTCTACCCTCACGAGGCTGTCGTGAGTGTCGCACGGACAGCACCTGGGGAGTGATTTTTGGAGAGCGGCGCGACACCGGGGTCGGCCCGCGTGGGTTTGGAAGGCGCGGCGACACCGAGCAGAAAAAGGCCAGCCTGTGCCCAGAGCCGAGGACTCCCCCTCAACCTTGCGGCCTGATTCCGTCTGTGAAGTGGGGACCAACATATGTCAAAGGGCCATGTGGGCACAAGAGAGAAGGCAGGAACAGTAACCTTGCTCAGAGTGCACATTCAGATTCATTTAGCTGAATCTGTTTTGTTTTTTGGTTTTTTTTTTGAGACAGAGTCTCGCTTTGTTGCCCAGGCTAGAGTGAGTGCCGTGGCGTCAGCCTAGCTCACAGCAACCTCAAACTCCTGGGCTCAAGCGATCCTCCTGCCTCAGCCTCCCGAGTAGCTGGGACTACAGGCATGCGCCACCATGCCCGGCTAATATTTAGCTGAATCTGAATTCAAACTCTACGAGCCTCAATTTCCTCCTCTCTAACATGGAAAAAACTTAAGTTCTTGAGAGGATTAAAGGAGATAATCCTTTGCACACCGTAAAGGACTGTGGAAATATCAGGTATTTTGCTCACCCTAGCTAGAGGTGGCATTGTTGGTCCAGCTGGTCCCCGAGAGAGCCGTCAGTGATCACTGCTCTCGGGGGTGAGGAAAAGGGAAACGCAATGGAGGCCCAGTGTGGGCAGAAGGGTTCTGCCCCTGGGTCACTTCGCCTCTCCTCCTCACAACAGCAAAGCTTCTGGAAAGATAGTACCTTCCCACATCTGCAACCCCTCCCCACCTTCTACCTCCATTACTCTCATTAATTTGCCTTCCACATGGTCACCTGTGACTTGTAACTGCCCAGGCCCAAGCCGCCTCTGCGGCCTCCACCTCGGTACCACCCCCTCACAGGCATGCAAAGCCATAAGCCATTCTCTTTGCTGCAAAATTCTCCCCTTCCCTGGTTTCAGCCTGCCGAGTCTCTCCTAGTAACTTCCCTCTTCTCCCTTTAGACAATGGGGCTCCCAGGTTTTTGGCCATGCCCTCTCCATGCTCTTACCTCACCCATCCCCAGGTTTGATTAAAACCTCTGTGTCAGGCCGGGCGTGGTGGCTCACGCCTGTCATCCTAGCAGTTTGGGATGCCAAGGCGGGCGGATCGCTCAAGGTCAGGAGTTCAAGACCAGCCTGAGCAAGAGTGAGACCTTGCCTCTACTAAAAATAGAAATTACTTGGACAGCTAAAAATATATAGAAAAAATTAGCCAGGCATGGTGGTACGTGTCTGTAGTCCCAGCTACTCGGGAGGCTGAGGCAGAAGGATTGCTTGAGCCCAGGAGTTAGAGGTTGCTCTGAGCTAGGCTGATGCCACAGCACTCTAGCCCGGCAACAGAGTGAGACTCTGTCTCAAAAAAAAAAACAACAAAAAAACACTCCCTGTCCTAAAGCCGAATCCTAAATCCCAGCGGTCTGTTGGACGTCACTATCCTGATGCTGGAGAAGCTTCTCAAATTCAACAAAGCCTAATTCATTTTCTCCTTCACTTTCCCCCCACATAACTCTTCTGTTCTCCGCCTTGACCGAAGGCATCAAGAGGCCTCCGCGCCCACACAGCCGTGTAGGTTGCTGTACACAGCCCGGCCCTCACCTCTGCGCAATCGGCCCTCTAGCTCTGCGAAAGAGCTCTCCTGCGCGCCCCTGCTCCCTGTCCCCATAGGCACTGCCCTCGGTCTGATGGCTCCAACGGCCTCCTCGTGGCTGGACTGCTTCTAGTCTGTTTGCCTCCCTGTCCCACTCGACTTGAGTCACCTCTGCATTGATGCCCAGCACAGGGTTTGGCATAGGCATGTGCTTTTTAAAATCGGAAGCAGGGGGAAGAGGGAGTTTTCTTCTTATTTGGTAAACCAGGAAATCAGTTTCTGCCAAATGAGTCTCCCCAGATCCATCAAATGGGAATGTGGTATGTTCGTTCTATATATGTTACAGGTCTATTTCAAGGGTAAAATGCAATAACAGAGGCAATTACCTTTGGAGAGGCCCAACCAAGGGCTACAGATGTGGCCCTCTCCTGTTGAGGCCCAGCTAGCTCAATCATCCATTCAATCGCTGTTACTCATTCCCTCATCCATTCGATATTTATTCAACACATGCCAGAGTCTGCAAAGCTTCCCCCAGGTAACCCCAGGATTCACGCCCTAGGCAAATGTATTCAGGTCTGTCTTTTCCAGCTGAGAGTCCCTGTGGAGAGGGGCATGTCTCCTTCGTTGCCGTATCTCCAGAATTTAGCCCAGGGGCTGCACACACTTGAAGTAGGGGACTCTTGGCTTCCCTTAGATGAATGGGTTACAATGGAGTGACCTTTCCTTCTGAACGTTACCCCAGGGAGCCTGCCGAGGCTGGAGCCACTCATCAGGCTTGGTCTTTGCAGCCTCCACTTCCTCTGCAGTGGGCCAAGCAGTGGGGTTGGGGACAAGGCAGCTAGCTAGGGTTGAAGCCCACAAGAGTTAGACCAAAGTGGCACTTACCTGGGAGATACGGCCGTCACTCTCCTCAGGTCTGAGCTCTTCTCTCAATGTGAGGCACCCCGGTGACCGTTTTCTGTACCCAAAAGTGACACTCAGAGGTGACCTAAGTTATAACACCCCCAAGCCCCACCCTCTTCCTCCTCCACCACCACTTACCAAACACCAGCTAATTCAGGAAGTTATGCTTCCTTCCAAGTGTGCCCTGAGCGGAGCCCAGGGTAGGCAGGGCCATGGTACAGAGTTAAGCAAGATGACCACTGTGAGCCGGAGCCCTGAGTTGGGTCAAGGATTCTGAGATATTCCTTCTGCAACGCTGAGAGCTCTGTTCATTTTATAAACACCCGGAGCCTGAGCTTTGAGGTGGTGGCTCACTCCTGGGAAAGAGCTGGAGGAGCCTAGCCTGGGAACTATGCAGGGTAACAGACAAGTTTCCAAAATGCGGTAAGTGCTGAACGATCAAGAGGCCGTGTGGGAGCACGAGAGGAAGGCACTGACTCTGCCCAAGAGTGGGCAGGGCAAATTGGAGAAGTTGAGTCTTAAAGAAAGAACAGCAGCGTGCTGACACAGGTGGCCCTGGACAAAGGAGAGCGTGTACAAAATCGTGAACCGCAAACACACGGGTTTCTTCACCGAACGGGGCACAGCTGCAAGGGCCTACAGAGATGCACGTGGGGGGGAGGGGAACGGCGACAGCCAGACTGTGGACCGGCCTTTAGTCTGCAGGCCCAGCGAGGTTCACACGGTGAGTCTTCTCGACTGGAAGGAGAAGGGGAGTCTCAGGCTGCTGTGGAGCCGTTGGCCACCAAGATGTTCTTGTGTTGCACTAGTCTCCTTGAATGCACAGAACCCTAGGCCACTCCTGTGGGGCACTAGGCAGATCGCAGTGATCTTCACTCCAGGCAAATTGTTGGGCAGACACTTCAAAACTTCAGGCTACCTTATCAGCAGTAACCCTACTGCTATCCACAGATGGTACACGGCCACCAGGATGGTCCACATGCCACCAGGATGGAAACCAGGGACGGTGGCCTCTGTATCCGTTTTGGCATGACTGACAAGCCCTGGAAACCTGCCAGGCTTCATTCTCGCTGTGCAGTCTACTGGGCCCCAACCAGGCATACGGGCTCCGAAAAACAGGTAAATAGGGGCTGGGGCTAGGGAGGGCAAAGTCGTCATCACCCGCAACATAGTATCCCCCCAGCCTGGGCTTCCAGTCTCTCTCAACTTTGTTTAGTTGGGAGAGAACATGGAACGGAACTCGGAAGCCCAGCTATGATTCATGACAACAGCCAGAGTCTGCAGTCAGTCTAGCCAGGGTGAGGATACACCCCTGACAAACACTGCCAGGGCTCCTCAGCTGTTTCTGAAAGTCCTGGTCCCTAGTCGAAGTGTCAGAGAAGGTCTGGGTCAAGGCCAATGGAGGGAGGAGGCCTGCTGGGCTTGAGGTCTATGAGCAGCTGGGACAGTCCCCGCTGCAGCAGAGGTAGAGTGGCCGCTAGCTGTTCTCTTCAGATACAGATGGCCACTGACCAACCCAGGGAACCAAGATTCCTGCCCATCTCCAGCTGTACAGGAGCTAAGGGATTAGGAGAGGCGGTCAGCCGGGGGAGCGGTGGGTGCAACTACAGTACCACTGCTGGGCCGGGAGGCCCTGCCCCAAGCTGTCTGCAGTGCTCCAAGCCAGGCACACAGGGCTTCTATAAGCCAACCCCCCCCCACTCCCTCCAGACCCTGTATGTGCCTTGCAGCTCTCCTACAATTTGCTCATGCTGATTTGTCTGGAATGACTCCACCGTTTGGCCTCTCCCATGTTTTTTCACGAAACTTTTTCCTCATGTTAAATTACAGCTCTATCACCAACGATGACAGGGAGCCCTTCCCTGGCATGCTCCTCCTGTTCCTGACCCTAGCTAAGTGTGGCCAGCTTATTGATTCTGCAGTGTCTTGATTTCCTCTTATCATTGCATTTATAAAAGTTTATTAAAATCATATGTCTGTGTGTTCATCTTCCCCACTACACTGTGGGCTCCCAGATGATATTTCTTATTCACCTTTGGAGCCTCAGGGCTCAGTACTACACCTACTAAGAAATAGGTATCAGTTAATTTTTGTTAAATTGAAGAACCTTTCCACAACTTCAATAGTCCAGGGCTTTATTTTTATTTTTATTTTTTTTGAGACAGAGTCTCGCTTTGTTGCCCAGGCTAGAGTGAGTGCCGTGGCGTCAGCCTAGCTCACAGCAACCTCAGACTCCTGGGCTCAAGCAATCCTGCTGCCTCAGCCTCCCAAGTAGCTGGGACTACAGGCATGCGCCACCATGCCCGGCTAATTTTTTCTATATATATTTTAGTTGGCCAATTAATTTCTTTCTATTTATAGTAGAGATGGGGTCTCGCTCTTGCTCAGGCTGGTCTCGAACTCCTGAGCTCAAACGATCCGCCCACCTCGGCCTCCCAGAGAGCTAGGATGACAGGCTTGAGCCACCGTGCCCGGCCAAGTCCAGGGCTTTAGAAACTGAAACAAGTAGCCTCTGTCTGCTTTCCTGGTGCATATGGTTTCAGCAGTCTTTCCACTCTGGATGTACACATTCTTCCATTTTCCCGCTGCTAACCATCAGGTGTGGTTAGGGAGAGTTGTCCTGGTTCTTCGGCCGCTTGCTTGGAAGAATCACTAGCAGGGCTGGCACAACAGAGCGATGGCAGACATGAAGCATTTCCACACCAGCAGCTTTTATTGCAAAGCGAAAGTAAGTTCCCAAGAAACAGGTCTGTCCCTGTGCGTGCACATGACCCTTAGTTTAAAGACAGAGTATAGAAAGTATAGTACACCCTTCAAGGTCAGTAGAGAGTGGACTGCTCCAATAAGCAGCAGCATCCCAGGGTAGGGTCTGTCCTTTATGCTAATCCCTAGCATGTAACATAAACCGGGGATGGAATATTCACGTCTTTTGGGGGAAGTGGGTGGAGATTCCTGGAATCATGCACCCTCCCATTTTGTCATTGTATGGCTGGCTCTGGAACTGTTTTGGTGCTGGGGGTGTGAGCTTTACTATGTCAATGAGGGAAAGTTAACCTTTGGTCATAAGCCCCTAGCCTCTGCACATGCTCCTTGACCTCAAGATCTTGCTGTTTCTTGTTTTTATTGGTCCCAACCCTCGGACTTGACCACATCCCCCTATCGCCTGCCCTGCCGCCTGCATACCCTCACCCCTACCTAACAGTAACTACCAACCCTCCCATCCACTTACTACCTGCCTTGCCCTCCCCCAGATTCCCATCTGCTAAAATCAATTTAAGGCCAAAGCTACTCTGAAATTTCTAATCTGAAATTTCCATTGAGTCATTAGTTTTGTGACTAAAGTAGGAGGTGGAAGATAGCAGAAAGAGACGTAATTTGAATGCAAATATTTTATTTGGGAAGTGATCCAGGACAGGGACAGGATTAAGGTAATGCAAGTGAGATACCTAGGGTACCGAACGTAAAGACACTCTTAGGTTGTTGCAGGCGCCAACACTGCACTTACCTGAGCCCAGCAGTGAGGGCCCCTCACGCCAGTCCCAGTCTGGATCCAGGAAGCACTGAAGGGGAGCTGGAGGCGAAGTAGGAAGGGAAAGGAGCCTTAAGTTGCTGACGGGAGCTACTGAGGTTCAATCCCATAGAACTCTGAGAGACAGGCAGGATGTGCCCCAGAGTTGCTCCACCGAAGGGGTGAGGAAGTTGGGGTATTTATCCTTCTGCTTTCATTTTCACTGGCTGAGTGCTGCCTTGTAGGCACTAAGTCCCTGACACTTCCAGCTTGTGCCAACACAAGCCAAGAGAAGTTCTCAGGCAGAGTCACAGGTACTTGCAATAGGACTCCGTGGGAATGTAGTAAGTGGTGAGTGCCCGGGGGAAAAGGGAGAGGCACAGCCTCTGCTAGAGGGCTGTTGCAGGGATTAAATGAATACAAGCACAACATCTAGCATACGTTTTAAGTACCCCCTTTGTTTATTTTGAAAGTCTCATTATGCCACCTTGGCTAGAGTGCAGTGGCATCACTGTAGCTCACAGCAACCTCAAACTCCTGGGCTCAAGCAATCCTCCTGCCTCAGCCTCCCCAGTAGCTGAGACTACAGACACACGCCCTCACACCTAGCTAATTTTCCTATTTTTAGTAGAGACGGAGTCTCGCTTTTGCTCAGGCTGGTCTCAAAACTCCCTAGCTCCCTCCCACCTCAGCCTCCCAGAGTGCTAGGATTACAGATACAAGCCCTCGGCCCGGCCAGAAGTATCCTTTTCTCTTCCAATTTATGGCAACAGCTTGTGAAGTTCATGGAGCTTCCCAGTTTTCCATTAATCTGTCTCCATGAATTGGCAACACTGGCATAACAAGCTGTTTCCCATCTTTTGGAAGCAAAAGAAACCCAGGGGCCCTAGTAGAGCTCTAAATGCCCAGGACCCGGGCTTCCTATGGAAGGCTAATGGTTGATGGTGCCAGAGTAGTCCCTCCTGAGTGTGTTCGCTCCTCTGAAAACCATCTCCTTTTGCATATTTACCTCACTTCTCTCTGGCCCTTCCACCCCTCACTACAACACTATTTGTGAGACACACACACAAACACACAAATGCTACATTAATAATCACTGTGGCCACCAATTAATTCATCATCTTCTATGTGACAGATATCATGCTAGAACCTTTATATGTATTATGGTAATCCTTAGAACCCTCTAATTATGATTTTTTCAGAGAGGTTGAGTAGCTTATATCAGAAATAGGGTGCAGACTTAGATCATCTGACACACTTTCTGCTTTGTCTCTTTACTGTTTCTCTAATGCTCCTCCCACAGGACCACAGGATGGGGAGAGTAAGATTGAACAAGACAGCTGGGGGAAGTTAGCAGGGGGTGGCTGCTCTTCCCTGGACTCCCCATTAGCTAATAATGAAGCCCATGGTTCCCAGTCTGCTGATCCATACCCTCCTGCCACTGACCATGTTCTAGGAAGACTGCTCAATTATAAGCTAAATAATTCACTTTCTAGAAGGAGCCTTTTCCCTTTTCTTATCTTCAGGCAGCCAGATAAACACACTGTCCCCTGCCTATGGACCTCTCCCTCCAATAAATTGCCATTTAATGAGAGAGAAGATGAGTGAGAGTTAAGCTGATGGGACATAACTGATAAACTACCTTTCATTAGAAGGAAAACAGGGAAATAATCAATACTAGAGTCAAAATATAGCATTTTCTTTAGGACTGAAGAGTAGGAGCACTGCGGTCTCACTGCCATGGACAAAGAGTGCCTTTATGTGTTCCTCTAAGTCTTTGTTTCCTTATCTGAAATTGGAGATACTACTACCCTCCATAGGGTTGCTATGAAGATTAAATGAAGGCACATACATTGTCTGGAAGTTTCTTTTGCCTGGACCGTAATAGTTGCTCTAAAAATAATAGCAACTGAGCTGCCTAGGGTATATAACACAAAGACGCTCTCTCAGGGCGCGCAAGTGCCAACTCTGCACTTCCTGAGCCCAAGAGTGAGGGTCCCTCATACTAGTCTCAGTCTGGACCCAGACAGCACTGAAGGGGAGCTAGAAAGTATAGTAGGTATTATGTGATGCTAGCCGCAATGTCAGTGCTAATCCAACAACAAGACATTATCTATGGAATGAAGAGACTGTGAGCCTGCCGTCTTGCCACCTTCTAACTCAAACAGCTGTGTGCAAAGGGCCCTAGGCAGGACACAGTAGCCTCAATGCCTGTTCTGTGTCTTCCATCCTAACCATCTGTGAACTCCCCAGTACAACACACACCTCATTTTCATTTTAAAGGAAAAGGTAACTTTGGACATGGTAGAACATGTTAGGAGTAGTTAGGAGAGTCTGAGTGGTATGCCTGTTTATCCTGTCCCAAGATCCTTTCCTGATCAACCACCACCTCCCACAGTTGCGCATAATATCTTCATATCAGCCCGGGCCAACGCTAGCTTTCTCAACGTCCTTGTTTGGTCGTCTCCCTCAGGTAGCTGCTTCTGCTATCTGACATTCTCTCATGACTGGAGTCTGCCTGTGCACTGGTGACAGACCACATCTCTGTTCTGCATGGGAAGCTCCTAGGCAATGGGTAGAGAATGTGCACCACTCTAGTTATGTTACTGAAATAGAAGCTATTTTTTTTCTTCTTCTTTTTTTTTTCTTGAGGCAGAGTCTCCTTCTGTTGCCTGGGCTAGAGTGCCGTGTCATCAACTAGCTCACAGCAACCTCAAACTTCCGGGCTCAAGCAATCCTCCTGCCTCAGCCTCCCAAGTAGATGAAATACAAGCATGTGCCAGCATGCCCGGCTAATTTTTTCAATATATTTATAGGTTTCCAGTTAATTTTTTTCTATTTTTAGTAGAGATGGGGTCTCGCTCTTGCTCAGGCTGGTCTCGAACTCCTGAACTCAAACGATCCACCTGCCTCAGCCTCCCAGAGTGCTAGGATTAGAAGCTGTTTCTTGTTGCGGCTATGGTGTTTGTCAGCAAAATAACCAATCCTGGTTTGAGTAAATGAATATGCCTAGCATCCCCACTGGCTAATCTAGAAAAATAACTGCATAAGAACTAATAACAGAGGCCAGGCGCGGTGGCTCACGCCTGTAATCCCAGCACTCTGGGAGGCCGAGGCGAGCGGATTGCTCCAGGTCAGGAGTTCAAAACCAGCCTGAGCAAGACCCTGTCTGTACTAAAAACAGAAATAAATTAATTGACCACCTAAAAATATATATACAAAAAATTAGCCGGGCATGGTGGCGCATGCCTGTAGTCCCAGCTACTTGGGAGGCTGAGGCAGGAGGATTGCTTGAGCCCAGGAGTTTGAGGTTGCTGTGAGCTAGGCTGACGCCACAACACTCACTCTAGCCTGGGCAACAAAGTGAGACTCTGTCTCAAAAAAAAAATAACAACAGAGTGTTCACTTACAAATTTCTGAGTAGAATGGCAGGACACATCCCTCTAAAAGTCCTATGCTCTGTTTCAGAATTCTTAACTGGGTGAGGGCAAGATGACAGGACACTGAATGGTAGAGATAGCAGAATTAGGTAGTAGAATTCAATGCCTCTGGCACCTTCCAGAATGCCAGAAACAGTCAAGGGAATAACCACACACACTGTTCAGAATTGTGCACTACACATCAAGTAAACATATAGGTGTTATATCAAAGATCAGTAATGGAATTCATTCAGAAACATGTAATTTATGAGTCAGATAAGCTATGTCAACAATTTAAATATTCCCATCCCAGACCCTGCAACACAGCAGAAAAAAAAAAAATAAAAATCTCCATCTATTGAAATATGATTTCATATAAACATAGATAAATATATTTAAATTTTCTTTTAACTATAAGTAAATTCAAATGGACTGTTATAAAACAGAATACTATACACAGTTGTCTGTATAGATCATAGAAAACATAAAAACAAGGATGTTGAGTGGGTGCTGGTGGTGCAAACTGTAGGGCTGAAACTTGCTCAATGAACTGGAGGCTTAATGAATGTGGCCCACGCCTATTGCTAATGGTTTTGTCAACTTTTGGACCCTAGAAATTCAGGATTTTCTCCTTCTTCCTCTGCCAGCTTTGGTCCGTGTCCGGCTACCTGGCCGGACAGTAAGTTGCTTTTTAAAGTCCACTAAGCAATCTGTGGCTTCTGAAATGGAAACAAAAGACTTGATAGGAGACTCATGTAAGTCGAGATGTGTGAGGGAACTCTGCATCTGTCTGCTGCAACCTGCCTCTTCCACCCCTAGTGAGGGTGCCCTAGTGAGAAGGCAAAAGTTCAGATTCAATACACACCTACTAAGCATCCAATATATGCCATGCACTGTACCAGGAGCTTTTACACATATTATTAATAATATAATATTATAACCTTTGTAATAGTCCAATCAGATAAGTACCATCATTCTGTTTTCAAACATGAGGACAACTGGGTAAATCATACTCTTAAAGTCATACAAGTTAGGCAATGAGAGGAGGAGGACTCAGACCCAAATTCCCAAGCTGTTTGAAATCCAGGTTAGAAAACCAGGACTGGTTGAGGACAGAGTGGTAGGGTAGAGTAAGACATAGCTTTCGTTCTGTTTAACACAATGAGTGAATTGAGCTATCTATCCAATTCTTAGCCTACATAAATGAGGATCAGAGTTATACAGAGAGAAAGGTCATAATAGTTGCACAGGGATTTCTGCCACAACAGTTTGGATATCACACTACACACAGAATACAGGACCAGGCCTGTACTTTTCGGAACTGCTGACAGCCACACTTCAGCGTACACCCTAATTCACCTGAGGGCTCCTGTTTCTGAAGACTTGGTCTTTATCTCTGCATCTGTGATAGGAGAGAAAAAGTGATAATGTTGGTAGTAATGGTAATCATACCACTTCTCACTGATCTTATGCTTCCTACGTTGTAGGCACTGCTTCTCTTTAGGCCTACCCAAGTAGCTCAGATCCCCAATCTCTCAGACCACTGGAGTAAGCATTAGCATCCAACAGGCTCAGCTGCAGAGATACCAAGATGAACACTTTTGAATGAATGACCTCTGAACAAATTTATTTCAAATCTGGACTTGAGGAACAGGAGTTGCCAAGGTAGAGATTCATGACCTACAGAGATACACAACCTGGTAACCTGGAGGCAGCAGGATGTGAAGTTTGGAGAGCCTGTCTTTTTATAGTCATCAGAAGGCACAACAGATTTGCTTGGTGAGAACAAACTATTAGAACTATACAATAAGCAAATCTCACCAGACTTAAGCAAAGGTTCCTCTTCCATCTGCATGTGGTAAATTTGACAATAGCAACTAGTAACAATCGTAATATTAGCAGCTAACATTATCAAGAGCCTATTTATGCCAAGGTAATATGTTTGGAGTTTTACTTACAATCTATGAAGTTGGTATTACTAACTCTATGGAATGCTCTTGCCCAATCCAACCCACTCTACTACCCCCTAAATACTAGGCATAAAGAGACAGAATTACTTCCTATAATCCCTTTCAAGTATAAGTTAGGATGTTAAACTAAAGATAACTTATGAATGATGCACAAAACATTAGGAGGAGGCAGTAATGTCTGCATGTCTAGTCTTCCATGCCTGTTCCTTTACAAGGTATACTTGGAACTCATGTCATTCCCCTGTGATTTGGAAATGTTTTTTCCCAGTTCAATAGGCAGTCCTGATCCCAGGCTTTATAAAGCCTGAAATGAAATACATGATGAATAAGATAAGGTATCTCCTCATCGTCCTTAGAGAGAAATGCCTAGATTGAGTTTCAAAAGCTGGTTGATTGGGTCAGATGTGCACCCATATAACCCCAACAAATAGTCAGAGGGGTTGGCAATGGCTATAACTACTGAAAGGCCTTAGGCAAAAGCCCTGAAAACTGGTCCTGGGGTCCTCACCTGCAGTCTTGTGCTCAGAATGTTCCAAAAGACTGAGGAGTCGGCCTTCACTGTGGCCTTTTTCCTGTAACAGAGAAAAATTGATGAAGGCGTTACTTCACGGCACAGAGTCTAAAATACAACTTCCTTAGCCCAGATCACACCTGTTTCTAGAAGAGAAGAGGTGTGGGGATACAGCTCTAGGGAAGTCTTTTGCTTCTTAATAAATGAGGGTACACAAAAAATCAAACTGTAATGAAGAGAATACATATCTATGCCAACAATACTATATGGATTTAAAACAAAGTTTTAAGATAGCTTCTACAGGCAGTGATGCCAGAAGAAGAAACTGGGCCGGGCGCAGTGGCTCACACTGTAATCTTAGCCCTCTGGGAGGCCAAGGTGGGCAGATTGCTCAAGGTTAGGAGTTCAAAACCAGCCTGAGCAAAAGCGAGACCCCATCTCTACTAAAAATAGGAAGAAATTAATTGGCCAACTAATATGTATAGAAAAAATTAGCCGGGCATGGTGGCATATGCCTGTAGTCCCAGCTACTCGGGAGGCTGAGGCAGGAGGATCGCTTGAGCCCAGGATTTTAAGGTTGCTGTGAGCTAGGCTGATGCCACGGCACTCACTCTAGCCTGGGCAACAAAACGAGACTCTGTCTCAAAAAAAAGAAGAAGAAGAAGAAGAAACTGGCTATATGGTATAAACAAGCACTTATCTGTAAACCAGAATTCCAAATTAACACCTCAAAATCACCTCATTCATAGATTTTTTTCTTCTGGCATGACAGATTTTGGCTTCCCCATCTTAGTATGTGCAGTGACACACACTAAGTAATCCTAGACTATGCAGCTGCTGCTTGATCTTTGATCTCTAGCCAAGACTTGCTCTTCCTGATCTCTAATCAAAAGGCCCAGAAAGTACATCCATCCTCCCAGTGACCAGGGCCCAGGCACTTGTCACTTCCTAAAGCTGGGCACACAAGAAGTTCAACAAAGTTGATCTTTCCTGGCACTGAGGGTATGAATTGGATATCCTTTCTGGAAAGCTATTTGGCAATATGTTTCAAGAGACTTTAAAATGTTTACATCCATTGCCTTAATAGTTCCACTTCAAGAAGTTTATTTTAAGGAAATAATCAGTGGTACAAAGACTAATTGTTTTAAACACAGTCTTACAATAAAATACAAAACAATCAGAAAGAACCTAAATGTCCAATAATATTAGACAAATTAGCTAATATTAGACAATATTAGCTATATCATAAGTCTTGCTCTGTCACCCAGGCTGAAAAGCAGTGGCATAATCACAGTTCACTGTAACCCTGAACTCCTGGGGCTCAAGCAATCCTCCCACCTCAGCTTCCAAAGTAGCTAGGACATGCACGTGTCACCATGCCCAGCTAATTTTTGTGTAGAGACAGAGTCTTACTATGTTGCCCAGGCAGATCTTGAACTCCTGGCCTCAAAAGATCCTCCTGCCCTGTCCTCCCAAAGTGCTACGATTACAGGTGTAAGACATTTAGCCTGACCATTTAAGTATTTTATAAATCCAAGAAAGGAAACTGTATGTGTAGCACAGTACTATATGTAATATAGAATATAACACAGTACTATATAATGTATTGTGTGTGTGTGCATTTTCAATTACATTAAAAATGCATAGGAAATAAGATTGGAAGAAAATAGGCCAAAACATGAAAAGTTTATAGCTTTGAGTAACTAAATTACGGGCGATGATTTCTCCTGATTCTTTATACCTTTTCTTTGAACTTTCCATATTTTCTACAACAAGGTATTACTTTTTTTTTTTTTTAAGACAGAGTCTCACTTTATTGCCCAGGCTAGAGTGAGTGCCGTGGCGTCAGCCTAGCTCACAGCAACCTCAAACTCCTGGGCTCGAGCAATCCTTCTGCCTCAGCCTCCTGAGTAGCTGGGACTATAGACATGCGCCACCATGCTCGGCTAATTTTTTCTATATATATTAGTTGGCCAATGAATTTCTATTTATAGTAGAGACGGGGTCTCGCTCTTGCTCAGGCTGGTTTCAAACTCCTGACCTCAAGCAATCCGCCCACCTCGGCCTCCCAGAGTGCTACGTTTACAGGCGTGAGCCACCACACCCGGCCAAGGTATTACTTTTTAAATTAAAAGAAAAAATAATTTTTAAAAAACATAAATCTTGTTTAAGATAAACAGGAAGAAGGGAGGGAGTAGAGAGAAAACAGCCCAGAACATAAATGTGGCCTCTTACAACTAAGAATCAGGAGGGTTAGTTAGCCTTTCCGAAACGCTCCACACATACCTTTGGGTTCCTCAGCCTCTGCTGCCACTTCCCCTCCACAGCTGAGCATGCTCCACCACTCCCTTCAGGCCCATCTCTGTGGTCACCCCTTGCAAGATGGAGACAGGAGTCCACATGACCCTGATACTCTCTCAATGGGATCATGGATTTACAGAGATAACACTTCTCATTCCTACCCAATCAGAAAAAAGACAGAAAAAGCAGTTTTAAGATACATTCTTGCCTCTGGGCTCCTGGATATGTCTCAAATTCTGTTTTTATGTCTCAAAGTTATTCTGCAAAGGAGACATGTCAACCAATGCAGATTCACTCAGCAGGATCACCAATAAAACTCACCCAATGCCAATCAAAAGGACTGAGTGATTAGCAGTTTTCCCTGGCTGTTTCTCTGTACCCTGCTGTTGCAGCAGTGGGATGGTAATGAAATCAGCTCTTCTAACTATCTCAGACAATGCTGATTGCTCTTCAGAAATAAAATGCTCTGTCAAACTCTTCTGAAATTAAGTGTAATAGTTTTTTCAAAGAGAAGTTAAAACTTCAACAGAAAAGGGAACACCAAGAGCATTAAATCAAGATGACATTTTTATCAGGGTGGATGAACTTGTCTGATTAGTAAATCAAGTCTGTCTATATGCTGACTTCCACAATTCTACAACCTGCAACATCAACTAGGAAGTTACTAAAACCATGTGGTTCTGCCAGAGGCTTTTGCATAATTTTATATACATAGTTATTTTTATTGTTTTTAGCAGTAGAGTTTGGGGAAGGAGAGGAAAGTATGTCCTTGAGGTAAGGTTTACTGGGTATCAGTTAAAGTGGAACTGTTAGGTGAAAAGGAAGAAAATGAACATTTATTAAATATTTTCTCTGTTGTGAGAACCTATGTGAGGCCCTATAAATACAGCTTCTCAATTAATTCTTCAGCCCCATTAGGAAGGAACTATTCTCTCCAGGGTCCTATAGCTAGTAGCTGTCAGAGCCCAGATCTGCCCAATTCATAAGATCGTCTTAAGTTTTAAGAAGCTAAAGAAAACTTTCCAAAGCATGCTACCTTAGATTTCCCTTTCTGGCTATTATTATTCAGTAAGTGTAACAAGAGAGACTTGCATTAGTTCTAAGGAAAAATTTTTTCGGAGATCTTTAAAATAGAAGAAATAAGTCTCTCGAATATTTAATTATCTGGAAGAATGCAAGCCAAACCCTATCTTATCAGAAAAACTAGACTGGCTGGGCGCGGTGGCTCACGCCTGTAATCCTAGCACTCTGGGAAGCCGAGGCAGGGGGACTGCTCTACATCAGGAGTTCAAAACCAGCCTGAGCAAGAGCCAGACCCGGTCTCTACTACAAATAGAAAGAAATTAATTGGCCAACTAATATATATAGAAAAACTTAGCCAGACATGGTGACGCATGCCTGTAGTCCCAGCTACTCGGGAAGCTGAGGCAGCAGGATTGCCTGAGCCCAGAAGTTTGAGGTTGCTGTGAGCTAGGCTGATGCCACGACACTCACTCTTAGCCTGGGCAACAAAGTGAGACTCTGTCTCAAAAAAAAACCTAGACTAACATTCCTTTCAAGGCTTATCAATTAGTGCAAAAGTATTTATTAATTCCCTACTACATGAGAGACATTAGCACTGAAGAAGATGTAGGAGTTTTAGAGTCAGGTAGACTGTGTCACTTCTGGCCACATGATTTTAACCAATTAGGTATCGTTTCTCTTCTGTTTCTTTATTTAAAAAAAGAATAACTGCCTTACCAATTATTGTGAGAGTTATAAAGTAAATAAAGCATCTGGCACAATAACTGGCACATATTAGGTACTGATCCAATAGTTATTACTGTTATGGCTGTCTCAGACACATTTTATTAGATGCTGGGGATAAAAACATGAATGAAGGCAAGTATTTGCCTTCAAATAACTCACAGCCTATCCAGGGACACAGAAATGTTAAAAAAAAATTACTGACCTACAATGTGAAGAATACAGTCGTAGAGAAATGTCTACACTATAGGATTCCAAAGGAAGAAGTCATCAGCTCTGCTCAACTGGATTAGGGAAGGCAGCCCTGAAATTTAGGGACTAAGACCTGTGTTCCAAAGATTAAAGTTTCTGCCTAGTGACTAACTGCTCTAATGCACGGTTGGTAATGTCTTTACTTTCAGGAGGTAGCACCTACACCTGACTCCTCCTTTAGAATGAGCTTTCTTAGTCAAGCTGCAACCCACAACCCAAGAAAGTCTTCTATACTGCCCAACCTTTTGTAACTGAACTTCTATACTATTTATACAGCAAAATGTTGCGCCAAACACCAATATGCAAATTTAAAAAAACAGGAACCTAAGAATAATATGGAAATGGAATGGATAGCAGGATTGTTTCTAGTGTACTGAAAAGGCTACCTACACTGACAGAAACTAAGAGTAAAAATTCAGGCATCCAAGCAATGAAGTGACCAGCAGGCCAAACAAACACAAGGTAAGATAGGAACCGGTCTCTTTATTTAATCCAAGCAATGGTAATATGTTAAAGTAAGAGTTCTGTGTACACAGCATACCTACTTACTTGTCAATGTCTAGGGAAGTCTGGGCAGCTGTCCCACTGTCACTCTTGTTCTTGGCCTCTTTTTGTCTCCGAGTCAATACTTCCAACAACAACAATAATAATAAAAAAAAAAAAATACATATATACATTGTTAGCTGGCAGTAGACAGACTCTGAATATAAATGACAAAATGTATAGCAAAAAGTAGTTTAAAATCCTGTTCCGCTGGGAGAAGTGCACTGTCTGGGAAGTCTCAACCTTTTTGGTATTGAGAATAACAACTATAACATTTGTACGAAAACTGCCAGCCACAAGATATTCCCCTATTTGCTAAGCCATGAGATCTAAAAGTCTAGTCCAACCAACAATGATTTCTGTGTACTACCCCAACTTGTAGCACTCAAGGGAGAGATTTATACTTTCCCAACCAATATTCTGTCTGATATGACATAAGTTACTCTGAAATATAGTAATGATAGTTATATCTGAGTACATAAACTCCAATCTTTACAAAACTCTGCAAAGTATTCCATTTACAAGTAAGGAAACTGCAGCTCAAAACAGTTAATACAACCAGTCTTTTCCACTACACTAGGACCACCTCCAATTCTAGTGGATACAGATGACTTTAGCCTATGTCCAAATACTCTCTGACCAAAAGATGTCTGTTTATAAAACCAAAGTATTGTCTTAAAGGACCTTGGAGGTTATTTAATGAAATGTTTCCCAGTCTTCATTTTTTGCCATAACAAGAGAAACTATGGCCATTTTACTTTAAACCCTGCCTACCTTCTTCTTAATATCTGAAATCCCCACAAAAGAGAATTTAGAAAGGTTACCAGTTCACAAAATAACTTAGGTTGTAAGCATCTGTCTAGTCCAGGGATCAGCAAACTTTTTCTGTGGGGCCAGATGGTAAACATTTCAGGCTCAGCAGGCCATACAGTCTCTGTCACAACTACTCAACTCTGCATTGTAGTAGGAAAGCAGCCATAGATAATACATAAATGGGTCCATGGCCATACCACCCTGAATGCGCCTGATCTCATGTGATCTCAGAAGCTAAGCAGGCCTGGTTAGTACCTCGACAATACATAAATGCGTGTGATGTTTCAATAAAACTTTTACAATAATAGGTATTTGGCTAGATTTGGCCTGTGGCTGGCCACAGTTTGCCTACCCATCTAGTCCAATATCCTACTCATACAAAAATGCCTCCTATAAACATCCCTGGCAAGTCTCAACTTGACTATATCCTTTCACTGAGAAAAATTCAAGTCCTTGGAGGGAAACCCATTTTATTGCTACACAGTAATCTAGCTCAATCTGCATTTCCTGGGGGCCATCTGAATAAATTTACTCAAATTTCAACAAGTCAGCTCTTTGAAGACTTAACAAGTTGCATTATAATCCTGCCTTTACTCACTTCTCTGCCCTACTAAAATGCAACCTTCTTTGAAGGAGGGACTACTGCATTTCCCCCAAAATAAAACAGGGTCTTATATTTATTTTTCTCAAGAAGACACCGTAGGGCTTATTTTTAGGGGATGTGTTATTTTTTTTAAGTACGGTACAACAATCTGCATTTATTCAAATATAGTTGTCTTCTTCTGGAACATCATCATAACTCTCCAAACCCCGAATTCCATCCTGAATTTCTTGCGACTCCATTTCCTTTAGAACCATTGGCCCCAATCTCTCATGTTGAGCACTAGAGCTCTCATGGGGCAGATGAGAGAAAGGCTGCTAGTCTTCTTTACTGCTCCTCTACAAAATGCGTGGGTTGTGCAGATACGCTGTGTAGCCACGTCCATCACTGGGTCTTATTTTTGGGGTAGGGCTTATATTGCGCAAATGCTTAGAAATCCTGCTAGGGCTTATTTTATGGGTAGGTCTTACTTTCGGGGAAACACAGTATACTCAGTCACTAAGCCAATCCTATTAAGATTCAGACTGCAGAACCTTTTAAGTACCTAGGTAAACTCTAACCCTTATGCTATCCTCCACACTAATATTATCACTCTCCCCCTATTTTAATGATGTGGAGATAAGCCGAGGGGAACTGACTTCCACCGAGTCGTCACAACCCGTAAGCAGTAAAACCCAGGACAGAACCTAGATCTGATGCTTATATCCATGTTTATCTTCCTGATTAACGTCATCTAAACACTCTCCAACTTGTCAGTTTTCCTTAACACGTGTGGTATCCCCAGGCTGAACCCAACACTCGACAAGCAGTCTAACCAGTAAAGAGACCAGACGAACTATGACCTATCCCACGTGAACTGATAGTCTACTAATTCAGTCAAGGCTACATTTGCTTTATTGACAATCCTGGTACACTATTGACTTAAATTGGGCTTAAAGGCAATTAAGATCCAATCCCTACACTCCCAAATCATCTTCAAATAAAATGTTATCAAGACAGGTCTCTTCTGTACTTGGATAACTAAATCATTGAGTATTTTTCTCTCCTTAAACCCAGGACTTCATATTTGTTCCTGTTCTTTCCAGCTGAACATTCCAATTTGTTGAGATCATCCACATCTTGGCATCTGATGTTACTAGCTCTTTTCCAGCTTTGTGTCATCTGCATATATGACAAGCATGCTTTCCATATCTTCATTCAAGTCACTAAAAAAACGGTTGTAAAGGATGTGGCCAATGACAGAAAACTGTGACATGTTATCAGAGAAGCCTGTTTACTCCCTGCTCCAACTTTCCTTTAAGTAATTAATCAAGCAAACATTTATTGAGAATCTTCAAAATACAAGTAATTTTGAGAGATACAGGAAATTATGAGGCAGGGTCTTTGCTCTTAAGGAGCTTGCAGTTTACTATTGGAGATAACACATGCACTCAAATAACTATAAAGAACACAAAGTATAAAGAATATGCATAATAAAACAAGATCATACACATAAGCAACTAATAATAGTGTTTGCCTTTGGAGAGGATGAGGGATACCTGGGGACTGGAAGAGAAAGGAGGTATATTTTTCACTGGATACTCTTCTGTAATGTAGAATTAAAAATTAGAAAGGGGCGGGAGATCAGATTATCGAGTCTTAGGCACAGGTTAAAGTAAATGATCTATTTGTAAAGTTCCTTTCAACGCAGAGATTTTATAAGTACAATTAAAGCACTGGACATCCAAGACACAGTTGTAGAACCAGCTTCAAATCCACCTCCTCTTCTATCAGCCAGCCTACACATCTCCATCTTATATACAAAGTCTTCATGAGAGATTTTATCAAGTGCCTTGCTAATAAAATCAATTCTTAAAAGGTTGGCACCTCAAAGATTACACAATCCTTTAAGGGGTGGGTTTTTTACCTTTCTCTTACTATCTGTCCCCCATCTGACTACCAAGTATTTTTCCAAAAGAAATACCTAGAGCTGTATTCCTTCCTTCACTTTCCCTCCCTCCCTCCCTTCTGAAAGAAAAGACAGACAGACTTGTAAACCACTCCACAGACAAGACTGGAAAAAGAATTAATTGCTTCTAGCACTTTATATATACATCTATTGCACTTCGCACATTTCTGTTCTTATTCATTTATATGTCAGTCTTCCTCGTATATCATTCAACTTTCTGAATTTAGAGATTGTGGGTTTTATTTATTTATTTTTTTATCTCTTTAGCATCCTCAGCAGAGTCTAGCATAGATTAGATGCTAATAAATATTTGCCAAATTAAATTATATCGATAAGATTCTAAGGGAAAAAAGAGGTCCTTAAGCGAACCTACTTTGTGCCAAGGACTTTATAATCTCTAATCTTTACAACAACCCCGTAAGCCATATATCATTATTTCTATTTTATAGATAAAGGAACATTAAATAAACTAATCAAGGTCACAAAGCTTAAAAAAAATGGCAAAAGGGATGCAATACTAGTCTGACTTTAAAGAAGCACGTGTTCTTTTACAAGAGCAGGCTGCCTCTCCTGGGAAATAAGAGGCTAAAGAATGGAAAAAGAAAAAGTGGTAAGTGAGTGGGCAGGTAGAAGAGAATTTAAGGGGAGAGACTTGGCATACGGTTAGGAACTACATGGTAATTGTTATTAAATGTTATGATCAGAGCAGACTGGACTGGGGCTTGCAAGCTATGTTTTTCCTTTGAAACCCACTGCCCCTACAAAGGAGCAGAAAAGACTCTAAAGGAGCTTCCTACTCTCGGTTACAAGGGTTGAGAAAGCCATTTTAACTAGCTGCAGGTAGAGAATTCAGTATGAAATCTGTATCCAAAAACCTAGCTGCTGGTGACAACAGGACACAGATTTCAAAAGGGAACAATGGGGTCTGAGCACAACTACCAGGACAAAGTAGAAGAGGATAGATATCACTGAAAGCTGAGAGAAACAACTAAAACCATGACCATTAACTCGGCTGCTTACATTCCTTTGGATGGGAAATGCCCTAAGGAGTTGCATTTAGGACTGTGGCTTGGCACTATTAAAATACAAAGCAGCAGTACTATCTAGCAGTAAAGGGCATTGGCTTTAGAGTTGGACAGAAAGGTATCCAAGATGAGCCTCTATTAGCTGTGTGGCCTTAGGCAAGTTCCAAAACCTCTCTGAGTGTCAGCTTCCTTACCTGTTAAATAAGATATTAGCATCTACTCTGATGGGTTTTGGTGAGGATCTTATCAGATAGCCCAAAGTTGTAAAAGCATCCAACTCACAGAAAGTACTCAACAAACGTTAATTGTTATTACTTGTTTATATAATTCTCCTTAATATCCTTCCAGATTTATTTCTTTACCTTATCCAGAGACTTAATTACGCCTATCCTTAGAACCACCACCCACCAGCCAGACTATGAGTTAAGTCTTAAGTGGTTAAGTCTTCAGTGGTTTCCATACTAATTTGTACAAACAAAATGGACAAGTAAATAGCCTAAGCATTATAGAACAATTATCAAATATTATATACAAGGGCTGTCCAGAAAGTATCCAGCCATGTAACCATTCTCATTATATTAACAATGGCTGGATACTTTCCAGACAGCCCTTTGTATAAGCATCAGCACATTTGTTTCCTAAATTCAAAAATGACAGATGATCAGAAAATAAAAACACATGAGGTTGGGCATGGTGGCTCACGCCTGTGATTACAGAATCCTAGCACTCTGGGAGGCCAAGGTGGGAGGATGGCTCAAGGTCAGGAGTTCAAAATTAGCCAGGCATGGTGGCGCATGCCTGTAGTCCCAGCTACTTGGGAGGCTGAGGCAGGAGGATCGCTTGAGCCCAGGAGTTTGAGGTTGCTGTGAGCTAGGCTGACGCCACGGCACTCCAGCCTGGGCAACACAGTAAGACTCTGTCTCAAAAAAGAAAAGAAAAACATATGACCTAGTACTGTAAACAATGAAGACAACAGCTCCTTGGGGAGAGTGGAAATTCTATATACAAAGGAAAGATTTGACAGAATGACAGTGGTTAAGTCTTCTCAGTCTGTCTTTGTCAACTTCAAAACCACCTCAGCAGAAAATAACAGGAAGCCACACAGTTGAGTACATTCCTGCTAAGACCACCTCCCCTCCTGCCTAGCACTTCCTCAGTGGAATATGAGGGGAAGAGACGAAGGTGAGCTCAGCCTGCCTATCCGCTCCCTGTAACAAATGGCCTGAGAGACTAATCGCAATACAAAGGTTATCCTTAGAACTAATTATCTACCATCCTCTGAGACATGTGGCTACTTAAATTTAAATCTTAATTAGAATTAAATATAATTTAAAATTGAATTCCTCAGTCCCCTGAGCCACATTTCAGATCCTCAATAGCCACATATGGTTACCATACTTGACATCGCAGATATAGAACATTTCTATCATTGCAGAAAGTCCTACCTACATCCCATGGGGTGATGGTAATAATAATAGTAAGAAGGAAAAGGGAGGAGGGAGAAGGAAGAAAAAAGAAAGTCCTATGGGATGGTGCTATTCCTTTAACAGATAACCAGGACTAATCCTACCATGCCTTAACTCTACCTTGGGTACCACAACAAATCCAAGCCTCCTCTGGCATCCCTCATCACCTGAATTCTCATCCCCACATGATTCTAATCTGTCACTGGGGGGACTTTTCTAATACAACTCAATCTCCCACTTCTACCCTCAAAGTCAGTCAGTTGTCCTAGCATTATTTGTTAAAAAGACTGTTCTTCCTCATTGAATTGTCTATGTACTATGTATAGTATTTATAGCTCAATCTTTTTAACAGCTGAAATTTTTATTTAAGCAATTTGACTATATATCTAAAAATTATTTTTTTATATTTTATTATTATAATTATCTAAAAATAATTCTTATCTTCTGAACCATGAATTACAGTTTGGAAATTTACTCTGAAGAAATCACCTGAATTTAAATGAGACTGTATGGACAAAGACTACAAATCCCCAACCCTGGGGCTGTGGACCAGTACTGGCAGGCGGCCTGTTAGGAACCAGGCTGGACAGCAGGAGGTGAGTGGCAGGAAAGCAAGCGAAGCGTCATCTGTATTTATAATCACTGTCTCCCATCACCCTCAGATGGGACCACCTAATTGTAAGAAAACAAGCTCAGGGCTCCTACTGATTCTGCATTATTCATTATATACTACAACATAATAATAGAAATAAGAGTACACAATAGTACACAACATACACAAGTACACAAGAGTACACAACATAATAATAGAAATAAAGTACACAATAAATGTAATGCACTCGAATCATCCTAAAACCATTCCCACCATCCCCTGGTATGTGGAAAAATTGTCTTCCATGAAATCAGTCCCTGATGCCAAAAAAGTTGGGGACCACTGAAAAAAGATGTTTTATCCAAGCATTATTTTGTTGTTGTTGGGACAGAGTCTCACTGTGTTGCATGGGCTAGAGTGCCATGGCGTCAGCCTAGCTCACAGCAACCTCAAACTCATGGGCTCAAGCGATCCTCCTGCCTCAGTCTCCCAAGTAGCTGCGACTACAGGCACATGCCACCATGCCTGGCTAATTTTTTTCTATTTTCAGTTGTTTGGCTAATTTCTTTCTATTTATAGTAGAGACGGGGTCTCACTCTTGGTCAGGCTGGTCTTGAATTCCTGAGCTCAAGCAATCCTCCCACCTTGGCCTCCCAAAGTGCTAGGATTACAGGCGTGAGCCACCATGCCTGGTCCAAGCATTATTTATAGCAATAAAAATTCAAAACAACTCAAAGTACAAAAATAAGATGAAATACTATACAAGGATTCAAAATAAAGAGAGAAAGAAAATGTAATATACCAAAATATTAATCATAATTTGGGGGAGGAGAAATTTGGTTTGGGGGTAATCATTTTCTTCTTTATACTTTTCTATATTTGTGAAATTATTTCAATGATCATGTACCACTTCTATAATCTAAAAAAACTGTTTAAGTATTGAGAGGCACTTCTAATGAAATAACAAATCTAGATAAGGAGCACCAATGACCAGTAGGTAAAAGCTGGTGGCAAACTTTGTAACGGATGAATCCCATTGAATAATCTTAAAATCATAAAGGGAAAGATAACTAGATAGTATCTGCCTCCCAATGTGATATAATATGAAGTATACAATACCACCTGTGAAGTTCTCTGCCCAAGCCTCTGACTCCAGAACCACTCATGCACTAGACAGACTCCAGGTAAGAGTGAAAGAACCAAAGTGAGATTTGAACTGCCTCCTCAAACAAGAGTTCACAGTTTGAATGCAACCCAGGTAACTACCTGATAAAACAAGCAAACAAAAAATACTATTCTTGGCCGGGCGCGGTGGCTCAAGCCTGTAATCCTAGCTCTCTGGGAGGCCGAGGTGGGCGGATCATTTGAGCTCAGGAGTTAGAGACCAGCCTGAGCAAGAGCGAGACCCCGTCTCTACTATAAATAGAAAGAAATTAATTGGCCAACTAATATAGATAGAAAAAATTAGCCGGGCATGGTGGCACATGCCTGTAGTCCCAGCTACTTGGGAGGCTGAGGCAGCAGGATTACTTGAGCCCAGGAGTTTGAGGTTGCTGTGAGCTAGGCTGACGCCACGGCACTCACTCTAGCCTGGGCAATAAAGTGAGACTCTGTCTCAAAAAAAAAAAAAAATACTATTCT
>VSMD01018212.1:0-55175 GCA_008750895.1 Mirza zaza | reverse complement strand
TAATATATCGGATATTGTATGGTAGAAAATTCTGTGCAGGCTTAAACACACATTTAAGCCTGATATACAATATTTATTTGGAAATATTGATTGAGATATTTTCTTCTTAATAACTAGTCTTCTCTGTTTTAGCCCTTCCCCATGCATGCCCTTTTTAAAAGCTTTCTAGTCCCTACTGGTTTTCATAATTTATCATTTCTAAAGTCATTGTATTATACTTTTCTATCTGGACATTTTCTACTACTACTCATTTTAAAATCATTTTGATATTTTCTTATTTATTCCTTCCTTCTATAATTCCATGTTTGAATTCTGTTATTTTTTTTGTTTGTTTATTCTATAATATCAAATCCATGTTTTCTTATTTGTCTTATTAATCCTGGATCTCAGCGTCTGTATAGTAATGCCAAGCAAATTTCCAAGAGAATTTAGGTCGAGGCTTATGTTTGCAGAAAAACAACTTCATTGTTTTTTCTACTTGAAATTATTCTACTGCTTTATTGATTTAATTTATTTACATTTAACCATTTAGTATACTGTCATGTTTAGTTCTATATGTAGGATGCTTTGTTTTCTCTCAAAGCTTTCTTTCATTTGTTTAATGGAACAATGATGAATTATCATAAAATTCTATATTGTACTATATAAATGCAGATAATACTAGCATTTTCATCGGTACCCACTTATATATTAAATATTTTGGAATGCTTAAGTACAAAAGAACTCTTTGGCAAATTTTCTAATAAACACCCTATCAAGAAGTCATCTAGAAGAGGCCGGGCGCGGTGGCTCACTCCTATAATCCTAGCACTCTGGGAGGCTGAGGCGGGAGGACTGCTTGAGCTCAGGAGTTCGAGACCAGCCTCAGCAAGAGCAAGACCCCGTCTCTACTAAAAATAGAAAGAAATTAATTGACCAACTAAAAATATATATATATATAAAAATTAGCTGGGCATGGTGGCACAAGTCTGTAGTCCCAGCTACTCGGGAGGCTGAGGCAGGAGGATTGTTTGAGCCCAGGAGTTTGAGATTGCTGTGAGCTAGGCTGATGCCACGGCACTCTAGCCTGGGTAACAGAGTGAGACTCTGTTAAAAAAAAAAAATAAGTCATCTAGAAGAGAAAAAAAAAAGACTCTGGAAAACATGCTTAATATTTCTCTGAAATATAGTTGTACTTCACATTTTAAACTAGAAAATGTTTTCTACAGTGGTTTTAGATAAAGAAAGATAAACAAGATGATATCTTTTTTTTTTCCTGGAGGATGGAACTGTTTCACTATACAAGTACAAACATTTAACTTAAAAAGTTGGTGTGCTCATGCAGGCCCCTCCCACCCAACATTATATTTGTATATGTGTATATACAGTCTTACACCAGTGTAAATCCAGCAGCTGTAAGTTTAGTTCATCAACGTTAAGTGAGAGAACGTAAAGTGGAAGCCACAAGTGAGACTTGGCAAGGAATAAGCACATGGGAGAATACAATACTATTTTGAAGGTGGTGAGTAACTCCTGGGCTTCAGAGAAGACTTCTAGATTTTCCTTTGATGATGTCAGTGCAGGATTCAGTCTTACCTGACGATGTCTGGTGACCTGAAAGGGAAGATTTTTCAGAGCTAATTGAGACTCAAGAGCTTCCTAGAGAAAATTCTTCCTAAGGAATTCACGCATAGTCAGCAATAAAGTCTTAGTCCCTGGCAAGAAGGATTGGGTAATGGGGAATGTTGCATTCTAAATATCTCACTCATACATTTCTTCCCATCCAGAATTCTGTGATTTTCCCCACCCAGCACATCTGGGACTTATGGTGAAATAAAGAAAAGATTTATGTGAAACTGCAATAGCTTCATTCTCAAAAGTTTCATATTTTGGCAATATTGCAGCAAATTACAATCAAAATAGTAGAAAAATATTTGCATATCATACCTTTAACACATTTGCTATATTGTTTCATTGGCTACGTCACTTGGCTGCATAAAGTCTCCAACACATGAGAGCGATCGCCAGTGAAGGTGCCAGTGCTTAGTTAAAAGGGAAAAAAAAACAAAACTAAACAAAACTCCAACAGTACAAGCAGAAGTTTGCCTAATGGGAGCAGGAATATCACGGACGTGTTACCTGTAATATATCACAGTGCCCAGTAGAAAGTCTGTTAATAAAACAAGAGGAAAATTTGTAGATGCTTCAGGGTAAGTGAACCAAAAGGTTCTCATTAATGGTCTCGTGTAAGACAACTTCAAGCAACATAAGGGGGATTTTTATGGAAACTAGTGTACATTGTAGGTGGGAACAAGAGTCAGAAAAAAGTGGGAGAGATAGACACATGATAGATGATTGATAGATGACAGATTGATGGTAAATGGATAATCAGATAAATATTTAATTAAAAAAAGATAAACATACCTTGGATATTTTTGTAAGGCTAAAATCTAAAGGGAAGAAATCTATATTATCTAGTCTGTATTCTATAATGACAAGAAATTTTAACTATTGGCCTTTTTGTGAACTATGTAGTTTTGTGGTTCCTATGGAATATATGGTTGGTGCTGACATTTTGGATATGCGTTTGTACAGCACATGTAAAGAAATGCATTTTAAACATGTATAAGGATTTAGCAAACTATCTTTTATATCCATTTCCACTTTGTAAAAGTAATATAAGCATCATGAGCTTCACAGAGCCACAAGAGCCTTTGAAGTTTGAGAAACTAAAAAAGGATATAGAAATATTAACCCCGGGACAAGGCAGGTTCTGGTCTGCAGGTACCATACCATGTTTCTCCCAGAAAATGCCATCATATAATCGGTATGCATGTGTGTGACTGAGGGGATGGGAGAGGAAGGGGCTTGGGAGGAAGAGGCAGATATCCAGGCTGTGAGTTGCCAAAGAATTTCAATTTGGCATAACCTTGAAATAGCTTTGGTCAAGATTTGGGGTAAAGAAAAGAATGACAGCTAACAACCCATATAAATTGAAGAAATTTTCCCACATCACTTAGCTAGAAAGTATCAGATCATAGATTTGAAACTAGGGTTTTCCTCTATTTCCATATATTATTAATAGATATTGACTTTATGTGTTAATGCTTCAATCTCAAGTACAAATTTGATAAAGTTTTTTTTAAAAAAATCTTTCTGATTAAAGTTCTTAAACCGATATCTTGTCTCTAGACAAAGCCAAATTCTGAGAGCAGTTTACATAGTAGACCTTTCTGTGCTAACATTCTACTGGTACTTGAAAATATCCAGTTGCCTGATTGTGTTATTGATCACCTTCAGGTGTTTGAACATCATGTGCCATTTGACTGGAATGGCTTTCCCATCATTGACTTCCTTGGAAAGTCTCAAAATACGTGCTTATTTGAGATCTTCTGTCCTAGTTAAGTGCTTCTTCTTATGTGCTCCTGAGGCACCTTCCTTATTCTATCTTTATCACAACTTGCACTATTTTAGGAAGAGTTTTGGCAATGTTTTCTTTCTTTTCAAAGAAACAATTATCAAAAAATATTAGATGGTGCATTATGAGAGTAGCATTAACATATAAAATAAAATCAACATAAACTCCAAGTAGTAGACTCAAGCCCAAAGAATAACTTGTATTTGCACAAATATTGGTGAAGGATATTTTTGTGTTGTTGTTGATCAACTGATTTGGATAAGAAGTCATTTATTGTGCCTAGTAAATGTTTATTTAATAAAACATAATTGATTAAAGTGCATGGGAATCAGTGCTTTGAAAGGAAAATGGTGAGATATTTAAAACACATTCACTCTCATACATTGGAAATTATGGTCAGTGTCTTTGTCAGTCTGGGCTGCTATAAAGAAGTACCGTAGACTGGGTGGCTGATAAACAACAGAAATTTAATTCTTACAGTTCTAGAGGCTAGAAGTTCAAGATCAGGATGCCAGAATGATTGGGTTCTGATGAAAGCCCTCTTCCAAGTTGCAGACTGCCAACATCTACTTTTATCCTCATATGACAGAAAGCAGAGAGGATCCCACGTGTCCTTCTTTTTTAAAAAATGGCATTAGTCCCACTTATGAGGGCTCCACTATCATGAACTAATTATCTCCCAAAGGCTCTACTTCCAAAAGCCATCACACTAGGATTAGGCTTCAATATGAAAATTTGGGGGAAGACACAAACATTCAAAGTCCAGAGCAGCCAGAATATATGAGTTCTTGACAATGAGATTAAAAGTATGAAAAGAGATGTCTTAAGACAGTCTACATACAAGCAAGATTAATTCCCTTAGAGCTGAATCATTTTCAATAGTCTTTGTTTACCTTTGTTCTAATAAAGTACTAGTAAAACAATGTTATTGTTACTAATAGAATGCCTCAGATACCTTGAAGTTGGGAAAGAGATCTGGCTTACTAACATAATTACAGTATTCCACCGTGGATTTAACTATTGCAAATTAATTAATTAATATCTGGTTAAGGTATAACTTTCCATAAATTTGTTTCAAATTCATGTGGAACATAAATTGTATCAAGACGGATCATTTATAAGTAAACTGATAATTTTGATTGTTTTCTAATCAAATACTGGGATCTCTCATAGAGAAAAAAATCTTCTAAAGCCTAGAATGAAACACTGAATACTGTTTTTCCTTTGAGCTGATAATTCACAAAAATACTAATCACATATTAGACATCCAGGGGTGAATATAATTGCATACCAAATACGCACATATGAAGCTAAGGGATATATAATTGCATATGACTTTGATACGTTCATTCTTCAATATTGATAAAACTTCTTGTGCTGTATAATAGGCACGATTATATTTTAACATCAAGTTTCACTTTATCAAAATGCATTTTACAGATAGTGGTGAATTAGCCACATGAAATAAAACTGAACAGAGAAGAGTCCCTTTCAAGGGCAAAACTGTGTTAGATATTTTATATGCTTATTATGGTTGACATTGGCAATTCGCCCATGAATTTAAGCTTTCGTTTGAAATCTGATATCAGAGAATAATTCTAGGGCATATTAGAAAGTCTAATTCTTTGTATAGTATTCAGTGATTCTTCTCATTCTATTCAAAATTTCCTAGTCTAATGTTAATCTTGATAATATTTTAAAAAGTTGGCTACTATATGATTGTCTTATGTCTCATATATTGGGCATCAAATTGGACAACAAAGAACATATTTTATATGTATGCATATGTTATAACATATAATTGTAAAGATTTTACATGTGTGCATGTCTGTGTGTAATATTTAAAACTGCAAAAAATTATATTCATTTAATGTTAGATGGTAAACTTGGCTTGAAGGTGATGTTTTATCTTTTTCATTTTCCTTTTATACACAGCATGTTTCATGCACTATGAAAATATGTGTACTGAACTAACATTTTCGTATTTTATTATTTCATGAAAATTTGATACTTCAAAACTGACTTGGAGAAATAACTTATTAAAAATAAGCTTCAGAACATGGAATTTATTTTTTACTTTAAAATCAAAATACATTTTTATTCTTCAAAATAAATGCAATGAAAATTTTTATTTTTAGGTTTAGAATCTTAGAATAAAATGTATATCTTCTGAGGTTTTTTGTTTTGTTTTCTGTTTTCTGTTTTTTGTTTGTTTTTGAGGCAGGGTCTTGATCTGTTGCCTAAGGTAAAGTGCAGTGACATCTCATAGCTCACTGCTACCTCAAGCTCCTGGGCTCAAGCCATCCTCCTGTCACAGACTCCCAAGTAGAGGGGACTACAGGTATACCATGCCCAGCTGATTTTTCTATTTTTTGTAGAGAAAGGGTCTTGCTGTTTTGCTCAAGCTGGTCTCAAACTCCAGACCTCAAGCGATCTTCCTGTCGCGACTTCCCAAAGTGTTAGGATCACAGGTGTGAGCCACCGTGCCTGGACACGTCTGTTCTTCACTTAACACTTCCCTCACTACAGACCCTAAGTTAAACCAGAATTTCTAGAAGCAATAAACCTCTGGGTTTAGCATAGAAAAAAAAGTTATTTTGGTTTAATGTAGAAGTAAAATGGGAAAACCTTTCAAGTTTAATTTTCTTAGATTGTTTAATTTTAGGTTAAACATCTAATTTTTATTGGTATCAGGGATAATTAATTATAAATTTTTGAATCTTATAATTCTTTCTAGACACAGCACATTTATAAATGATATGAACAATCTGATGGTTTTTGGATTTTTGACAAATAATGACAATAATAGTTACCACTTATGTAATTATTAAGTGCCATATACTCATCTCAGCCATTTATATGTATTAACCCATTTAATTTTCACTACAACACCATGATGTAGGTTAGCACAATTATTCTCACTTTATAGGTGATGAAATTGGCACATGAAGTAATAATATCTTGCCCAATAGCATATGGCTACTGTATGGAAGAATCAGTATATAAATGGAAGCAGTCCAATTCCAGAGTTGACTACGGCTACTTTGAAAGTCAGTAAGCAGAAATTTCAATACAGTACAACACAAAACTGAACTTCTTAAAGACATGCCACCTTTAACTTCTCCATATTTTCTACCATGAGTTATTATTGTAAAATATTGTTAAAGGCAATTTTCTCTGTGTTCGCAGGGAATACACATGAAGGATTTCAAATTTTATTTCAATAAAGTCCATGCATCCGCAAATGTTTTTGAAGTGGATAAGTAATAAATCATAAATTATAAATAATGTTTAACTTTCTTTTATCTCCTTTTCCATCTAAGAATTCTTGTCTTCTCTTAAACTTTGTCATCACAGACTCAAGTCTTGATTCTTTAGATCATTTAGAGCTCATTGAACAAAAGTTTGTATGAGTGGCACTTAGAGTTGAACAAAGTACTGCTAGATAAAGTAGAAAATACAAGCTTAAGATAAGATTGCACCAGAAATTTGAAGTGTTTTGTGGAAGAAAGGGGAGGAAGGGGAAAGGGTAGCATAATGGAAAACAAATAATAAAAAATAAGAAGCAAAAATAATAATAAAAGAAATTTGTATTCTGATCACTCATCCTGGCCAAGTGTCAGATGTTACGGCATAAGGGAAGCATGATATTTTTTTTCCATACCCATGAAAATGTACAGGTTATTGTTTAAAATTTATAGTCAAGTGGATAAAAATGAAGCAAAATGTCTCTGATTAGTTGACATGGATAGATTACTAGATAGGCGGGCAGATAGATAGAGAAGTAGGTAGATAGACAGCCAGATAAAGAATCCAGGTGCTTGGAAAACATATAATTCAAGTAAAAAGAATATATACAAAATAGTGGTTTGATAGATGTTAAAATTTCTCTTTAGAAATCACCAACAACCTCCTTAAATACTGTATTTAAAATGTCACTTCTATCAAAAACACAACTGACTTGCAATGAGTTTTAAATATCCTTGCTTTGGCCACATATGTCTCCTTTGATGATAATTCCTTCTTCTTCAAAGTTTTCCTAATTCCACTAAAAATAGCACATCACTTATTATGAGTAATTTATATTCTTGTGACTTTGATGCTGTTTCCCTTCTCATCTGTGTACCTTAGTTTTAATCTATGTTAACAAATAAATTCAAGTTCAAATTCACTTACAAATAATGCCACACACATGACTTACTGATAAACTCTTGTTTAGTTTGCTGTTCCCTTAAATCAGTTGACAGTATCTTGATGTCAGTTCACATGTTCTTCTTGCATGATTTCAGGTACATTATAAATACTAACCAAAGTGTTAATGTGTTAAGTATTATTATATTGTTAAATAATATTTGATTTGTACATCTATAAATGTGACTGCAATAAAGCCTACCAAAAGGGATATCAATAAACTTAGTGTAAATTTGCATTCTAATCTGGGAAGTATAAAAATAAATAAAAAACAGATTCAATTCTCAAAGAAGTTATTTTAAAACAGGAATAAAATTCAAGTCCTCCCTATTAGTGGCTTTTACATCTTCAGATTCAACCAACTGCATTTGCATTGTATGAAGTGTTATGAGTAATCTAGAGATGATTTAAAGTATTTGACAGGTTGTACACAGGTTATATGCAAATACTATGCCATTTTATACAAGGAACTTGAGCAACCATGGATTTTGATATCCTCAAGGTCCTGGAATCCATCCCCCATGTACCAAGGTACAACTGTATGTTCTTATGGTAAATTAGTATTGACTGATGAGCTCTCTTCTAATCACCAATTAATATACCAAAAGACTTTCATTGAAAGATTTAAAAGTTCAGCAACACTATAGAGACAAATTAAAAAATGCCATGAATGATGATATTTCCATTGAAAGGAACTGCCTAAAAAGCACATTACTGGATTATCCTTTGAGGCATAAAACCCGAAAGTTAACTACGAATAAGGTAGCAAAATAACTATTATTGTTTCATAAATTCCCTTAGGGATACTTCACCTCCCACTCCAATACATTAACTAATTATATCTATGTGTGAGAAAATTTCCCTGCATTTTACAGAGGTATACTTAGAAAAGGTTAGCATTACTTTGGTAGTAAAATCTAAAATTTTAACTTTTTCATGAGCTATAAGGATATTAATCCAAACTTTACTGTGGCTTAAGATATGCAACTTTCCAAATTCTATAATTCTTTCATCTGTTTCTGGGCAACAAGCCTTTTTCTGGTTCTCCATACTGCAAGGTTATTCCTGACCTTGATATTGTGTGCTATGTTGACTTGTAATGTTGATCTTCTGATGTCTTCATAGTATAGTCTCTTCAGGGGGGTAGAGCAGAATGATTATTACCATAACTCTCATGGAGAATTATGTGTCCATATCTCTACTCACCAATGGGTGGTCACCACGCATCTCTTCCTCTACCAGTTATCATCTTGGAGTTGACTTTCTTGACATTTTCTCTTCAGCATTATTAGATAATATTTCTGGAAGATTCCATTGCTTTTACCATTAATTTGGAGTATAAGGGCAGTATCTAATTTGATATTAAGAAATACAGTTCAATCTAAATCTAGACTTTTGTTGCACATCTAATATAAAGGTATTTCCCTTTATCCTGGACATAGAATTAGTATCTTACAACTGGACATCACATAAGAAGATATCTATTTCTTGTATCTCCCAAATGAATATTTTAATCTAGCATCGTTGCTCTCTGTGTGATAGATCACCAAATATTGGATATTTCACATACAGTGAAATACTTAATGCTGGTTGCAGAATGTATCAAAGTAAAGAAAAAGCTTTGGGGAAAATGTTGTCATTAAAAATTAAAATAACTCTTTTCATGTAACAAAACGCCTGAAATGGAAGGTCTTGTTATATGTAGAATTTAGTGGTCCAATCTGATGCAACAGTAATGTTAATTAAAGCAGTGTGTCCTGGAAGGCCTTGTTCTGAGTTATATTTTCTTGAGTTGCATCTCTGTCAGGTGGACAAAGAACTTCTGAACGTGGTGGAGAAGCGAGAGACCATGGTGTCGAAGAAATTAGAATTGCAATGATACCTGACTCGAATTGCTTTCCTCGAAGAACAGAAGTGATCTCAACGCAGGAGAGACAAGACAGTGACTGGTCAGGCATTATGGAAGTGAGAGGACACAGATAAGAAAGTGAAGAGATACAGCAGTGACAGGGCATTCTTATGTTCTATCGGCTGGAAACACTCTAAGAATGTTCCTGTTCTTAAACAGAGATTCGAGGGTAGACACCAAAGGGTGAACAGACTGTTTTATATAATGCTTCCTAAAACGTGCTTTCAAACTTTAGGAACCTGAAGCTTTGCAAGGTCTAAGGAAAATAAGGTTTTAGGAATAATTTTTTTATGCTACCTTTCCTTCTGTGATAGGAGATTGGTTAGACCTTAGAAATATTTTCTCCTCTGATTCAAATTTTTGTGTTTTATTTTTATTAATTCTCAATTGGCACATGTTTTCTTTAAAAATATTTATTTTATTAATTCATTTGCAACTTATAGTCATTTTTCTTTAAATTTTAATGCCTTTAGTGACTACTTGTATTCTTTTCTTCCTCACAGACCCTATGACTCCATATTGTCTTGTGCTTGTCTATTAATTCATATTTCCTTTTATTTCCTATGCATAGGTAAATGTTTAGCCACTTCCTTAAGGTGGATTTCTCTATGAATTAATTACTCCAATACCAGGTCATCCTCTATTTTCCCTTCTGAGAGTAACCAAGAGTAAGAGTTTGCTTCTCTTCCTCAGCATGTTGGCGCTGGGGACAGGCAGGAAATAGGTAAGGCAATATCCTAATTAACCACAACCCAATGAACACAGGTGGAAAGAATGGGCTCCTCTTTAGGGTTTCATTTGGCTGGGCCTGAGGATTAAATGGATATAAGGCGGATCAACAGGAAAAATGCATACAGAGTTATTTACTACAAGTTTTATGTGGCCTGAGATTCCTCATAAAGAAATGAATACCTGAGAAGTAGTAACAGTCAGTTACTTATATATTTGATTAGACAAAGAGGAGAAAGTTGTGAAGAAGCACCTAAATTGTGTGGGGCAACTTAAAAGGTAAGAGTTTTTCTAATAAATTCTGCACAGTATTCCCTCAGGCTCAACTTTTTATACTTAAATGTAATTATGCTGCCTTTTCTTCTTGTATAGGTAGTGTGGCTTTAATATTAGAATTCCATTTTGTGCTTTTGGTTAACAGAATAATTTTTTGCATCTGCTCTTAATTCAAATGAGTCAATATGCCAGGTTGATCTACTTTTATTTAAATTTCAAAATGTTAAGGGGATACAAATATTTCAGGTTATATGGATCACTTTTGTAATGCTTGAGTCCCAGCAATAGTTATGCCCATCACCTAGATAGTGTTTATAATGCCCATTAGGTAGATTTTTTCTCCCTTCCCTCCTCTTCACTCTGTCTCCTGGTTGATTTCCCTGAGTTTTACTTCCTTCTGTGCACTTGTGTGCTCATTGGTTAGTTCCAATTTAATAGTGAGTACATGTGGTGTTGTTTCTCCATTCTTAAGATACTTCACTTAGGGGAATAGCCTCCACTTCAATCTAGACTGTTGCAAAAGATATTAATTCATCTTTTTATGGCTGAGTAGTACTCCATGGTATACATATACCACATTTTATGAATCCTCTCATGAATTGATGGGCATTTGGGTTGATTTCACATCTTTGCAATTGTGAAATGTGCTGCAATAAAAATTCAAGTGTATGTAGTTTTATTTTTGATGAAAAACCCTCTTTTCCATTGTGTAAATACCTAACAGTGTGATTGCCAGATCAAATGGTAGGTTTACTTTTAGTTATTTGAAGAATCTCTGTATCGTTTTACATAGAGGTTGTACTAATTTTGCAGTCTCACCAACAGTGTATAAGTGTTCCTTTGTCTCTACCACTACTGTTTTAGGACCTTTTAATAAAATCTATTCTGACTGGGGTAAGGTGATATCTCATTGTGGTTTTAATTGCATTTCCCTGATGATTACTGACATTTAGCATTTCTTCATGTTTATTGGCCATTTGCCTTTCTTCTTTTGGGAAGCTTCTGTTGATGTCTTTTGTCCACTTTTTTAATAGGGTTGCTTGTTGTTTTCTTAGTGATATGTGTGAGTCCTTTGTAAATTCTAGTTATTAGCCCTTTATCGGATGTGTACTTGGTGAATATCCAAGTACCCCATTTGTAGGTTGTCCATTTGCTCTGTTTATTGTTTCTTTAGTTGTGCAGAAGCCTTTTAGTTTAATCAAATCATCTTTATTAAGTTTTGTTATTGCCATGATTGCCATTGGGGTCTTAGTCATAAATTCTTTGCCTAGGCCAATATCTAGAGAAGTTTTTTTCCTACATTTTCTTCTAGAATTCTTATGGTTTCACGCCTTGGATATAAGTCTTTTATCCATCTTGAATTAATTTTTGTGAGTGGTGAGAGGTAGGGATCTTGTTTCGTTCTTCTACATGTGGCTATCCAATTTTCCCAGCACCATTTATTGAATAGAGCTTCTCTTACCCAGTGTATGTTATCTGCTTTGTCAAAGTTCAGTTAGTTATAGGTAGATGGTTTTATATTTGGGTTTTCTATTCTGTTCCATTGGTCTATTTCTCTATTTTTGTTCCAATACCATACTGTTTGGGTTACTATAACTTTGTAGTATAATTTGAAGTATGGTAATGTGATGTCTCCAGATTTGCTCTTTTTGCTTAAGATTGCTTTGGCTCTTCGAGCTCTTTTCTGGTTCCAAACAAAACATGGAATTAATTTTTCTAGATCGGTGAAGAATGACATTGGTATTTTAATGGAGATTACATTGAATTTGTGAATCATTTTGGGTAGTATGGACATTTTAACAGTGTTAATTCTGCCTACCCATGAGCAATGTTTTTCCACTTGTTTTCATTCTCTGCAATTTCTTTCCTCAGTTTCATAGTTCTCCTTGTAGAGATCTTTCACTTCCTTGGTTATGTATATTCCTAGGTATTTTATTTACTTTGTAACTATTAAGAATGGTATTGAGTATTTTATTTGAATCTCAGTTTGATTATTATTAGTATATAAAAATGGTATTGATTTATATAGAGAGATTTTATAATCCTGAGACTTTACTGAATTCATTTATCAATTCCAGGAGACTCTTTTTGGAATCCTTGGAGTTTTCTAGACACAATATCACACCATCATTTAAGAGCAATAATTTGACCTGTTTCCCAATTTGGATGCCCTTAATTTTCTTCTCTTGTTGGATTGCTTTGGCTAGGACTTCTGGCAGTATTTCAAATAAAAGTGGTGACAGTGGGCATCCTTGTCTTGTTCCAGTTCTTAGGGGGAATGCTTTCAACTTTTCCCCATTCAGTATGATGTTGGCTGCAGGTTTGTCATATATGGCTTTTATAATTCTGAGATATGTTCCTTTTATGCCTAGTTTGTTGAGGGTTTCATGAAAGGGTGATAGATACATGTCAAATGCTTTTTTCAACATCTATTGAGATGATCATTTGGTCTTTGTTTTGCTTTTGTTAATGTGGTGAATCACATTTATTGATTTATACATGTTGAACCATCTTATATCTGGGATTGACTGCACTTTGTCCTGTGGATTATTCTTTTTGATGTGCTATTAAATTCGATTTGCTAGTATTTTATTGAGGGTTTTTACATCTATACTCATAAGAGTTATTGGTCTGTAGTTTTCCTTTTTTGTTGTGTTCTTTCTTGGCATTGATGTCAAGTACTGGCTTCATAGAATGAGTTAGGGAAGGATTCTCTCCTTCTTGGTATTAAGGAATAATTTCTGTATTATGAGTACCAAGTCTTCTTTGTAGGTCTGATAGTATTTGACTGTGAATTCATCTGTTGCAAGGCTTTTTATTGGTTTTGTTGAGAGGATTTTTATTACTGTTTTGATCTCATTGTTCACTATTGGCCTGTATAGGAGTTCTGTTTCTTCATAGTTGAGTCTTGGGAGTTTCTGTGTTTCCAGAAACTAGTCCACTTCCTCTACATTCTCTAGTTTATGCTTGTAGAGATTTACATAGTATTCATGGATAATGTTTTATATTTCTGTGGTATCCATTGTAATGTCACCTTTTTTCACTACCAATTGAGCTTATTTTGGTCCTCTTATCTTCTTGATTAATCTAGTAAGGAGTCTATTCGTTATGTTTATCTTTTGAGAGAGCCAACTTTTTGTTTTATTAATCTTTTGCATTTTTTTCAAATTCATTTAGCTCTACTCTGACCTTTGTAATTTCTTTTCTTCTACTTGTTTTGGGTTTATTTTGTTCTTCCTCTTCTAGTTCCTTGAGGTGTGACATTAGGTTGTTAATTTGTGATCTTTCTGTTTTTTCTGATGTAGGCATTTAAGGCTATGACTTTTCCCCTAAAGAATTTCTTTTTGCTTTGTCTCATAAATTGTCATAGCTTTTGTCCCCTTTGTCATTCAGTTCAAAACATTTTTTGATTTCCATGTTTATTTCATTCTTGATCCAATAATTGTTCAGCAGCATGCTGTTTTATTTCCATGACTTTATGTAAATTTGAGTGTTTCTCTTACAATTGATTTAAGAAGACCCCAAAGGCAATCACAGCAGCAACAAAAATAAATAAATGGGGCCTGATCAAATTAAAAAGCTTCTGCACAGCCAAATAAACTGTCAAGAAAGCAAACAGAAAACCCACAGAATGGGAGAAAATTTTTGCAAGCTACACATCTGATAAAGGGCTGATAACTAGAATTTATTTAGAACTCAGAAAAATCAATAAGGAAAAATCAAACAACCTTATCAAAAAGTGGGCAAGGACATGAACAGAAACTTTTCAAAAGAAGACAGAATAATGGCCAACAAACATATGAAAAAACGCTCAACATCTCTAATCATCAGGGAAATGCAAATCAAAACTGCAATGAGATATCACTTATCTCCAGTAAGAATGGCCTTTATCAAAAAGTCCCCAAACAATAAATGTTGGTGTGGATGCAGAGATAGGAACACTCCTACAATGCTGGTGGAACTGCAAACTAGTTCAACCTCTGTGGAAAGCAATATGGAGATACCTTAAAGTGATACAAGTAGATCTACCATTTGATCCAGCAATTCCATTACTGGGCATCTACCCAAAAGATCAAATGACACTCTAAAATTGGGACACCTGCACTCAAATGTTTATAGCAGCACAATTCACAATTGCAAAGTTGTGGAAACAACCCAGGTGCCCATCAATCCATGAGTGGATTAATAAAATGTGGTATATGTATACCATGGAGTTCTATTCAGCTTTAAGAAACAATGGTGATATAGCACCTCTTGTATTTTCCTGGATAGAGCTGGAACCCATTCTACTAAGTGAAGTATCTCAAGAATGGAAAAACAAGCACCACATGTACTCACCAGCAAATTGGTATTAACAGATCAACACCTAAGTGGACATATAGGAATAACATCTATTGGGTGTCAGGCAGGTGGGAAGGGGGAAGAGAGGATGGATATATACAAATATAATGAGTGAGATGTGCAATGTCTGGGAGATGGTCACGCTTGAAGCTCTGACTCGAGGGGGGAGTGGGGGGATGGGCAATATACATAACCTTAAAATTTGTAACCCCATAATATGCTGAAATAAAAAAAAAGTTTTATTCTGCTGTGGACTAAGAAGGTACATGGTATGATTTTTATTTTTGTGAATTTTCTGAGACCGGTCTTTTGTCCTAAGATATGATCAATCTTTGAGAATGTCTCATGTGCTCCTGAGAAGAATGTGTGTTTTGTAGTTTTTGGTAGAGTGTTCTGTAAATGTCTGTTATGTTTGTTTGATTTAGAGTTTGGTCCATTGTTTCCTTGTTTATTTTGTGCCTTGATGATCTTTTGAGCTCTGACAATGGAATGTTGAAGTCCCTGGAAATTACAATGGTGCCATTGATTTCTTCACTTAGCTCTAGTAAAATTTGCTTTCTGTATCTCAGAGCTCTTGTATAGGGTGCATATATATTTAGGATTATTATGTCTTCTTGTCAAATTGCTCCCTTTACCATTATATAACGATCCTCTTTGTCTTCCTTTACCTTTGTTGGCTTAAAGTCAATTTTATCTGACATGATAATGGCTATACCCGCTCTCTTTTGACTTCCATTTGGGTGGAATATTTTTTTCTATCCTTTCTTGTTGAGTCTGTGTGTGTCCTTGTAGTTTAGATGTGTTTCCCTAAGAAAGCAGATATTTGGGTTATGTTTTATCATTCATTCAGCCAGACTATGTCTTTTCAGAGGATCATTCAGGCCACTAATGATAATTGATAGCATTCATATGTGGGATGTTGGTCTATTCATCCAGTTGCATAGTCCCTTATTGCTTTATTTTATCTCTTGTTCTATTGTTTTCTAAGACTTGTCAGTTTTGGGGGCTTTTTAAGTGAATTTACACTGATGGGTATCTATTGTGCTAATTTTTGTATAGTGCTACTCTGAGAATTTTGTGCAAGGCAGGTCTGGTCATGCCAAATTCCCTCAGTGTTTGCACATTGAGTCATTGAAAAGACTCAATCTCTTCATCAGTTGTGAAACTTAGCTTTGCAGGATACAAAATTCTATGCTGGCAGTTGTTCTATTTAAGTCAATTGAAGATTGGGCCCCAGACCCTTCTGGTTTGTCAGGTTTCTGCTGAGAAGTTTGCAGTTAGCCTGATAGGTTTTCCTTTGTAAGTTAGTTAATGCAATACCAAGAAAGTTTTCCTCAATAATTTTCTCAAATATGTTTTCCATGCTTTTAGCGCTTTCTTCTCCCTCTGGGATACCTACAATTTGAATGTTAGTTCACTTCCAAAGGTCCCATATCTCTTTCAATGATTACCTGGACTTTTATTATACTTATGTCTGTATCTTTGAATGACTGGGTTATCTTGAGAGCCTTGTCTTCCAGCTCTGAGATTCTTTCTTCTCCTCGGGTTAGCCTGTTATCAAAACTTTCTGCTGTGTTTTGAAATTCCCTAAATATCTCTTTCATTTAAGTTATTTTATATACTTTCTTATGTTGTCTAGCTTTCTAGTGACTTTTTTATTTTTTTCATTGATTTCCTGAAATGTTATCTGGCTTCTTTTTATTGGTTTTCCACTTTCTTTTCAACTCCATTCATCTTATTTGTCATCCATATTCTGAATTCCATTTTTGTCATTTTTAGCAATTTCCTTGTGGGTGGACTCTACTACTGTAGCTCAATTATTAACATGTTCCTTTGTGGGTGTTGAACTATTTTTGTTTTCTCACATTGCCAGGATTCTCTTGCTGGTTTCTTCTCATATGGCATCTCTTCTTTCAGCTCTGGGTTATTAGGATCGAAGGGCACCTGTTTTCCTTTGGTGGGAACTCTTTTCAACCAAGTCCAAAAGTGACAGCTACTGAGGGTTGGGGAGTTCTGAGTAAAGTTTTGGACCTCAGGAGGTTCTGCTGGCTCAGCAGGAGTGGTGGGGACTTGGTAGTGGGGTCTTGTGGTCCAGGCACAGCTCTTGAGTCTCAGGGGTAGAGTTGTAGGCCCAGTGGGGACCCTGGAGCTACAGGGGCAGAGCCTCAGATTGGGGCACAGTGAGAGCTTCAGAGCTGGCTCAGGGATTTCAGAGGCAGAGTTGCCCATATGGGTGGCTCTTCCACTAGCATGGGGAGTGCTGATGCCCAGTCATGCAGGCAGGGGTTTGGATAAGCAGCCTAGGGTCTGTGTAGGCAAACCAGAGCTACTGGTCAGCCAAGGTTCTCCACCCACACACCCTTAGGCATTCACCCCAGGCTTCCCAAGTGGTGCCTGTGGTGTGTAAGGCTCCTGCTCTGATGAACTTCCACATGGGGAAAAGGTATGCTCTGCCTCTAGTCACAGGGCACAACACAGAGGAGTGTCTGTTTCCTCCCTTGTCTGGTGGGGTTGATGCACAGGCTACTGCTGGAAGGCTGGGTCCTGAGTGGACCTGGCTTCATACACCAGAGAGATCAGGATGATGTTAGTTGCAGAAACCTGGGATTGGCAGGCAAAAGATCTCTGCTGCACCTGCTCTCTGGTGGAATGTCTCTTCACAGATTCTGAGCAGCTCCTTGATCAGACCAGAGGTCCGCAGTGGAGGAGTGAGACCCCACACAGATTCTGCTGTCTATAACTTTTGTTTTTCTCTTAAGAAGCAGTGTTTCCTTAGCTTACTTCTATCCTTCTTTCTTCACCTCATCCCAGCAGTGTGAATTGTATTGGGAGCCCTAGCTAAATTTCTGACATGGTGGGCGATGCTCGTAAAGATCAATCATGCCTTGTTTGATTGAGTTGGTAGATGCTGTAATGAGCTATAGAGTTGTTCTCCCCTTTAGTGGTTTATATTTCTAAAAAAAAAAAAAAAATCCAACTGCAGAGAAATTCTTTTCTGCCTGTTATAAGCTCTTGTCACTTTGGCAGTGCACTAGAATGCCTCAGGCTTGAATGGGACCCTGTAGCTCCCAGGGGATTGGGTAGAGTAGGGAGAGGTGGGTGGAGTAGGGATACTAGGTATATTTAGGTTGTGTGAGTCTGGAAGGCTTTGCAAAGCCTCAGCAGGGCTCAGAAGTCATTTTCCTGGTCGCTAGGTGGAGCCACTGGGAGGAGAGTCAAGGCAGGCACTTCAGACTAGGAAGGCTGCTCCTGAGGGAGGGGCCACAACTCCCTGATTGGCTGTCAGGAATAAGCTCTGCCCTTTTGCATTAACCCTGCCCTCGAGTGTCTGGTTGCAAATGGCCACACCTGAACATGGCACACTTGGTGGTTACTATGACACCATGGGCTGGGATCTTCCCTGACAGAGGACCCGCCCTAGTCCAGTAGCATGGCTTTCCTGTGTGGGGGATGAGCACTTCCCCAGATCGCCACATCTCAGACCCCCACAGTATTCTCCAGTCACTTCCACCCATGTGGGCTCCCTCACCTCTTGATTGTCCTCAAGGGTAAAGGCATGGGCCCCACTATCTGTGGAAACCTCAGATTGGAGGATGCTCTAGCTGGGGAGAGGTGGCCACTTGCCAAATTCTGGGTTCAAACTGCTCTCTTGCTTGCAGTGGGTGGGGTAAGGAAGGGAAGGACAGGAGTCTCAATGTAAGAAAGCCAGCTCTCTGGCCTCTTGGGTCTCTCTCCTTGGAAGGGAACCCCATATGTATGTCCAAGCTCCAGGATCTTACAATTCCATGGTTGCCACGGTGCTTGGCTCTTGGGAGTAGAAAAGCTTCCAAGTAATTTGGTAGCTCACTGATCATCAAAGGACTGTGGGAGGGAGAGAGGGATCCCCCCGTCCCCCTTCCTGAGCTCTAAGTCTCTCTGTGTTTGATTCTCACTGATATCTTTTTTCCTTTATCCTTTTCCTTCTCTGCTTTTCAGTTTTCCTCTGTGAGGTGTCCCTGAGGCTCTGGCAGCTCTCTCTCTGACCTACACCTGAGCTTTGTCCCATTTCCCCTCACCTTTATCTGAAACCCTTCCTTCCCTCTGGGATAGTCCAGAAAGCAATGTCTGTTGTCAGCCATATTTCTTCTATCCCCCGCCAGGTTGGAATATTTTTAATTTCTTCACTGTATTATTCTACTTTCCTGCCAAACTTTAACCAGTATTCATTCCAAAACTGTTTCTCGCCCTTGGATATTAATATTAATTCTAGTTTGATATTAATCATGAGTTCTGAGTTATGTATGATTTCACCTCTGACCCTACCGCATTATTCCATTTCACCATATTTAAATTGTAATCCTTTCCACTTTATTGTTTGGTGAGTAATAAAATGTGCTGCAGTGTTTTTTTCCTTTGATTTCATTAATAATTTCAGCATATTATCAATTTTCTAAGAATTCATTAATTTTTTTTGGTACATAAAAAGCTACTCAGTGGCTTTTATGTATATCCTTCTTCAACATGTCTCATTCTCACTTATATCAACTGTTTTATTGGTGGAATTCTATATCATTTCACTTTACAAATATCCACATCATTTCTCTGTAACCTTACTATGCACAAAAGTCTGAAGATTATTACTTTCTTTCCCATATATGAAAAATTAGGCATCCATAATTAATGCCATTTAAAAAAATTTATAACTGAAAAATTAAAATAGACTGAAAAGGCTTGATAATTTGTCAAGTTGCTGAGATGGTAAATGGCATTTCTGAAATTTTGCCTTGTATAGTATCTTGTATATTATCTAAGTATTAATGCACTAGGTACAAAGAGTTCTGAATTGTTTTTTTGCTTCCAACCAAGGCAGGCACATCCAAAGATAGATAAGGATAAACAAAGTAGTGCTAGAGGGGAATCTTGAAATTTTCCTATGAGAGTTTGAGGCCCTCCTTTGAGATCTAAATAAAAAGAGTCTAAATAATTTAACTCTATAGAACAAGGAAATCAAAGTGTAAGTCTTTTGATTAATGCCCAAGACATGAACTATAATTCCAGTGGGATTAGACGATGGGTTCTGGAAAGTTGGCAATCTTTTTACTCTGTTTACATTATAAGAATTACAAAGACTCTCTTAATTATAAATCCATTATTAATTTATGCAATTTGATGTTTTTGAACTAAGTGTTGTAAATAAATGACATAATTAGACTGCTAAATTTTTTTTACAGGAAATATATGTGCTTATTTTTTCTTCTACTTTTAAACACTTTTACATTTCTCTCCTGTCCGGCTTTTCAGTTACCCAGAAAATTATATCAAGAAACTGTAATATAGACTATTCTTGCTCACAAATCAATTTTTCCAATATCTTCTCAGACTCTGATATGGCTTTAATTAATTAGTATTTTATTCTTGTTAAATTATCTTGTTTAGTATTTTCCTTTTGTGTTCTGCTATAAAAGGCAAAGCCTTTAAAACAACTCTTAAAAAAAACTAGCTATATTAAAATGATAACACAATCTCAAAACACAGCTCATGAGACTCAATGAATTTCACATGAAGTGAATCCCTCTATGATAACATAGTGTTCCTTCCTCCTCTTGAAGCTCCTGGGATTTGTTACAAGGGGCTTTGTTGTCTATTATATCAATGTAATTGCCATATTGTAGCATCTCAGATTTATTTCTGTGGAACATTTGTCAGCGAGGGCTGTCTTCATTTTCTGTTTTTCTCCACTATTCAAAATTCAACACTAAGCCTAGAACAGAATAAGCATTTTTTTTCTGCTGATAATAGATGATATATAAAAAAAGAACATCACAAATCCCTTTTCTTTTATATTTTTTATTTTATGTTATTTTTTTTCTGATTTGAATTCTATCTATAGAGAATGAACTCCAGTGGGATAGTAAAAATTTATAATAGACACAAAAGTAAAAAAAGAAAAAAAGTTAGGGGTTTATGCATTTCATATGAGGCACCATATCTGCTTTTCTGCTTTTGGAGAGCAAGAGTTCACCTACCCATGGGGAGATAATGGTTCTATGCCAACAAATTTTTTAAGACTATTTTTTTAAGTAGTTTTAGTTTTATAGAAATATTGAAAGGAAGATACAGAGATATACCATATCTTCTGCCCCCAACACCTATATAGCCTCCCCCATTATCAACATCCTCCACCAGAGCAGTACATTTGTTGCAATTAAGGAACCTAATTTGACACATCATGCAAAGTCCATAGTTTACATTATTCACTCTTGGTGTTGTGTATTCTGTGGGTTTGCACAAATATGTAATGGCATGTGTCCATCATTGTAGTATCAAACAGGGTATTTTCGCTGCCCTCTGGGCTCTATTTATCCCTCCTCACTTCCACCCCCACCCCTCACATAACCCCTGACCACCACTGATCTTTTTATTGTCTCCATAGTTTTGCCTTTTTCAAAGGGTCACAGATTTGGAATCAAACAGTATATAACCTTTTCAGATTAGCTTTTCCACTTAATAATATACATTTAAGTTTGCTACATGTCTTCTCATGGTTTGACGGTGCATTTCTTTTTAGCTCTGAATAGTATTACATTACCTGGATATACCACAATTTATCCATTCACCTACTGAAGGACATCTTGTTTATTTCCAAGTTTGGGTAATCGTAAATAAGGCTGCTGTAAACATCCATGTCCTTTTTTCGCTACTTCATGTGTGTCTGTGTGCTTCTATATTCCTCCTGACCCCATTCATAATTGTTGATTCTGTGCCCATGGTGATGAGCATTAATGCTTACCAGTGCTCACAGTTTCTCTACAAGTCAGCTGAGAAAGCACTACAGCAAGAATGGACACTGACTCTTTCTTAAAATATGTCTGTATATTGTTTTTTACTGTCAGCTGCTTTTTCTTTTTAGGAAAAGCCTCAATTACTTCTCTTCTCTAGGGTATGCATAAAGCTAATTCCTTTTAAAACATTGTGTCCAAGTAATTCTTACATTACTCTCTTGTAGTGTCACCATCTATATGATATCAACTTTAGTTTTCTTTCTTTTCCATGCTTTAAAAATTTATTTGTGTTGAGATATAATTCTCCTGCCTAAAATTTATGCCTTTAAAGTGAACAAGTCAGTTTTTTTCAGTATCTACCGGATGATTTGCTGGTTTTATCCCAACTCTTTCTCCCACTGTTGTTCCCTTTCCCAAAGTATGCATCCTGCCTGTGGTACTCACATTCTCAGCTACAAATCCCTCTTGCAACCTGAACATTTTCACTACACTTTGCTCTCATCTCATTATACTAACTGAAATTTGTCTATCTGCTAAGAGTATAATTCCTATTACAGCTTTCTCATTATCCTCTATCCCATCTACATTAGTGCTGGAAACAGGGATTACATCAGTTCACTCGCAAATGTAGTTTCAGCATCATTGCTGCTCCACCCTCTTGTTAAAAGCATCTGTTCCTTTGAGCAATATGCCATCTGGCTGTGCCTATTCCTCCAACTACATAATTTTAGTCTCTATTATTCTACCAAGTATATTATAACTCCCTCTCATTTACTGAAGAGTGCGGTACCTAGAATAAATGAGTCCTTTCCACTCTAAATTCTGCCATTATTCTGGTTGACTGCCATATCTAAATAGAATATATATATTTAACACTATCTGACACAATACAAATTCTTGTTTTCCAATATTAAGCAAACTTTCAGTGTTATCCCTTAAATATTCTGTTTTAATAATTTCCTTTATTCTCTACAGAGAATATTGCAAATTTTAATCATTCTTTTCAAGCACATAGTCAATCACCTCTTCACTCATTTGTAGTAGAGTTCTTCTTGTTTTAGTATTTCAAAGAGAAAATGGAAATAATCAAATAAAAAGGTTTAACTTCCTAATAACATATTTAGAAAGTTGCCTTTCTCTTTGCCCATTCTTTTCTCTCTCCCTGCTTTCACAATTAAAAAAGAGTCTTCCTTCTGTCTGATGCTTGTCTCCCCCCTTTTCCCATCTTCCTAGGCATTGATCCATTTCATGATTCCAGCTGTCTTATATACTTTCAGTTTGTCCATTATTCTGCATATATAGTCATGTGTCACTGCATGATGGTCATATATTCTGAGAATTTCATCAATTTAGGCAATTTTGTCATTGTATGTACTTACACAAACCTAGTTGGTTTAGCCTACTACGCAGCTGGGCTATATGGTATAGACCAGGGGTCCTCAAACTTTTTAAACAGGGGGCCAGTTCACTGTTCCTCAGACTGTTGGAGAGCCGGACTATAGTTTTAAAAAAAACTATGAACAAATTCCTATGCACACTGCATATATCTTATTTTGAAGTGGGGCATATGGCCCGCGGGCAGTAGTTTGAGGACGCCTGGAACCTATCCCTCCTAGGCTACAAAACTGTACAGCTTGCTATTGTCCTGGTTACTGTAGGCAATTGTAATACGTTCGTAATTGTTTAGTATTTGTGTATCAAAACACATCTAAGCGTAGAAAAGATATAGATCTTGTGTTCAGTGGCACAATAGGGTGACTATAGTTAACAATAGTTTATTGTATATTTCAAAATCACTAAAAGAGTGGAATCAGAATGTTCCCTACACAAATGATAAATGCTTGAGATGGTAGATACCCCAATTGCCCTAATTTTCTCATTATACATTATATGCATTTACCCCACATGTACCCTATAAATATGTACAAGTATTATATATCTATAAAAATTTAAATGCTATATCTATTTCAAAAATTCCTAATCTTTCCTCAAAGTATGGAAATCTCAATTCTATCCCCACTATACCACTGAACCTGCTTTATTCCACAATATATTCTTGTTACTAAATTCAGTGAAAACTTTGTAAATGTTACTGTTCTTGTTTATTGTCTTTTTGAGTAGTGTGTGAACCAGTGATTTATCCATTTTCTTGAAACATGCTTCCATGATTCTACATTTTCTGTTTTTACTCTGTTTTATATTGTATGTCCTTTTGAGGCTTAATTAAATGTCTCTCCTTCTGGCCATTTATTAAATATATGTGAATTTTATGCATACCAGTAAGACTCTGTTTCAACATATGGAAACCCCAAGTCAAATTGACTCAATCACTAGACCAGATGTACTGAATCATATAATGTGAGGTTTCATAGAGTTCCTAAATAATGCTATCAAGCATCCTGATTATTTATTTATTCTGTGCCTTCATTATTCATTCTTTTCCATCATGGTATTTGTTTAGATTTTAGGTTCTACATAGGGAACTCATACTTCTGCATCCTCAGAGAATCTTCTCCAATCACATATTGCTACGGTAGTTGTAAACGTCACATAATCACACTATGGCTCAGAAGCCTCACGCATACTGTCTTATTGATTATGAAGAATAATACACTCATTTCTGAGCTGATTACTATGTATTAGGGGGTGATCTACTCTGATTGGCTTACTCAGAAAGCCACCTCTGGAGTTATGAATAGAGCCAAACCTACTGAAACCAGATTGGAGGGTGAGGTATATTTCCTAAATACAATTATTATAATCTTTTATCTAAAGAAAGGTGACTAATACTTGAAAGCTTACAAAATGATTAAAAATGTATCTAATATAAAAGATTTCATTCTCAAAATATTTTTCTATATTATGAATTCCACTTGGATAATAGCATTTATTCGCAAGTTTCAATGATTATCTATATGCAGTTTGTGTCTAAATCTTTTATCACCTGCCCTAACTTTTCTCTTGACCCCCAGAACCTAATATCTACTGGACATCCTACCAGGAATCTTCCCTAGACTATTTTTCTGGCAGCTCAAATTCAATATATTAAACTTTTATTTTGTACTCCAAAATTCCCTTTTCTCTAAATCACTTTGGTACTGATTAAACTTTATGGGGAAATGAAATAATACAAATTGTAGTGATTTATAGCCAAAAAAAGTCTTTATTTATTTATTTCTCACATTGTGCGAGTTGCAGGTTGTTTTGGGACTGTACGTCTGCTCCAGACAGTTGTTTCTTTTCATCCACCTACCATCTTATTCTGGGATTCAGAACAAGGAGCAGCGCTCATTTGAGACATATTCATTTTTATGTCAAAAGGGAAGAACAAAGAGTGGCCACGACCATGCAGTCACATATAAAGCTTCTGTTCAGACATGACACATGTCAAGGGTACTCATATTCATATCACCAAAGCAAGTTACAGGGCTAAGTCCTACATTAATAGAGAGGGAGTCAAAAGTTAACATTTGCAAAGAATAATAAAACCTGTGATAATATCCCCTTTTTCAACATAACATGGTATTATTTTATCTCATTTCTTTTCCATATAAAGGTTAAATTACCAAGATCTATGTCCCATAGAATTGTCCTATCATTGTCCCATAGAACATTCTCTGTGATGAGGAGAATAATTTATAAGATGTGTTCTCCAATAAGGTAGCCATTAACCACGTGTGGCTATTAAGACTTGAAACATGGCTAGTGTGATTGAGGAATTGAATTTTAAGTTTTATCTCATTTTAAATAATTTAGGTAATCACATGTGGCTAGAAGCTACTGTTTTGGACAATGGATTTCTAAATCCTATTACCTAAAAATACTAAAATTTCCAATTTTCTTCAATCCCGAGTTTTCTCTCTTCTTTCCATTTATTATTATTTTTTTTTTTAATTTGGATAAAAAGAAACTTAATTTTGGTCACTCAGGATAGTTCCACTACCCACCCAGTTTCTGGGATAGTTTATAAATCTCAAGACGATTTTAGAATGTTCTTTTTGTTTGGAGGGGCATACACTAAATTCTTGAATTATATTTTCCCATAGTTAGCCATTTATATAATCAACATCTCTTCTGTCTTCTGTTATTTATTATAGTGGTTAGTTTTGCTGTGATTTAAAACTACCAAAATTGTTGTGTTATTCAACAATAAAATAATTTATTTGTCACCTAAGAGTCTGTCTTGTCTAGGCCTTGGCCTGGTTTCTCTGTGCTCAGCTGGACTTAGCTCTAGGCTGCAAATCAGATCAAATCTTTCCATTCCAAGCCCCAGGCTGAAGGATTAATAGTGTTGTTTTTTTTTTTTTTTTTTTTTTTTTTTTTTGTGTAATAGATGACATGGCACAAGAAGAACAAGGATAAGTACATGTTCCACTCTGCCCACATTCCATGGGGCAAAGCAAGTCCCATGCTGTAAGCCCAAAATCAACCCAGGCAAGGAACATAGCTTGCCTATGATAAACTAAGGCAAGGGCTGAAACAGAAAAAATAATTGTGAAAAAAATAATAAAAACCTCTTAAAATTCCATGTACAAGTGGCAAGCGCCTTTGTGTGACAAAGGACAAGCTATCCAGCAGCTATCTTTGTTTCTTCCTTGCTATTATAGGGCACAAGAACTTTACTGAAATTATACTGCTCTATAACTTCATCTGCCTAGAAATCCTTCACATCCATTTTCTCTCTGGTCTCTGAATGACTTCCTGGAACTCTGACCAGGAAATAACATAGAGAATCCTATTTTGAAATCAATACGATTGACCCCTCTCTATTTCAGATAGACTCTAAAACACAGAAAAGTAATGTTACTTTCTGTTTCTCTGGAACAATTTGTTTAGGCTACAAATCTAAATTCTTCCACTCCCACATGACTCCCACAAAGGCTTAGATTTTGAGCATTCAAAGACCAGCCAAGAATCACACCTTTAGCTTTTTTGGATTGTGGGCTATGCTTTTGTAGTAGTGAGAATACACCATACAATCAGAAGTTTGCAGAGAAAGCAGGGAAATACCAAGAGAAAATGAAGATGGGATATCATGTTTAAAATATTATCACTCTTTTTCATTGTAGCCTAAGAGAACCTGTACTCACACACTTCTCCCTTCCTTGTGTCATATTTAAACATTTAGTCTTCACTTTTAACCAGAAAAAGCAGTATTGATATTAAGCAAAAGTCAACATAGAAACTGAAAGGATCATTGTCATCAGAAGCTCTTATATATGATCAAAATTATTTTGATACCTTGAGGAAAATTTTGAAGATTAAGAAATGTGCTGAAGTTCATCCTTAAGAATAAAGGCAAAACAAGGCTGCGAAGTCAGTTTCCTGATTTCCAAGACATAGTAATGACAAGAAATTTCTCTGTTAGAAATAGTATAATTTTCTCTTCTGTAAGTATACAACTAAAATAAATATCATTATTGCAAAATAGTTGTATATATTTCAGAATCCTAGCACCTAATGGCAGATTAGAGGCTATATCATTACCTGATAATCATTATCTCAAACATTTCAAAATTAAAAAGAAGTAAAATTACCCAATATAGACTTTGCACCAAGTAACAGATTCTAATCAAACACTGAAACACAAACACTAGATTTTTTTTTGATAGCACAGTCCTTTAAATTATTCCTCATTCTGTGTCATTTGTGAATTAGCCAGAAATTTGTTCCTTATATTATGCACCATAGAGTAGAAGGATAATTTGAAAATAATTTTAAACAGAGTCATGTTCTTAATAGAGCACAGTATATAAGTTAAATATTTAGGGAGAAGTAAAAATCCCATGCACTAAATGTGACTTTCTCATTTTTTTCTTAAAAACTACTCCCTGACAATTGGGTCTAATGGGTTTCATTATCTATCTTATCAAATATTTTGCTATAATGTAATCATATTAGATTTACTTTTACTTTGTTCGGGAGCAATGCCTACATATTTCAGTGTTTCTATTATTCATGTTCATTGCTAATTAAATCTTGCTTTTGTTTCTTTTTTCTGTCTACCATGAAGACAAAAGGATGTAGTCCAAACAGACACTGACATCTGGTTATGCAGAAGGAGTGCTAGAGTATAACAAGTAAATTAATGTCATATTCTGATCGAATGTTAAGTAGGTGGTCAAACTGTATTGTTGTCAAATATTTCTGTAGTACTGAATTGTCAAATCCAAGACAAGTAAATTGGGTAGATCAGAATTGTGTCTGTAGCCTGGGTTCATCTATGTGGGATTCAAATTTGAGACCCCCTTTAAAGCAGCTTAAGAAAAGAAGAGTTTTGTTGAATAATATCTAATCATAGTTGTTTTAAACCACATTGTACCAAAGTCTTACCTATTATCCTTCTGAACAACAATTAAATGATTACTCTTCAGTTGGTGGCGTTGGACCAAATAGAGGCACTGTGCCCAGACTCTGAAGGGTGGGACTCACTAACTAAAATCTATCCCCAAGTGTTGAAATTCAAAGTGAATTACTGTGAAAGTGAACTGCTTTTCCAAGTCTATAAGCTATAAATTAATTATGTATTTTTTCAAACTATTCTATTAAATTACTAGCTGGCCTACTGAGAGAATCATTAACAAATGTAAATAAATCCCTGCTGCTCCTCATCTTGGAGAACATGTTTAGAGCTGTCCAAGAGAGAATAGGCTTGATTGCAAATCAGCACCTGTAATTTGGGGCATCTATCTCTGTAACCTTCATTTTGAGACCTATTTTAAACCACCGTGTGTTTTGTTTAGCCACAGCATGTAAACACATATTAATATGCTTCTCCCATTCAACAGCCAAATGGATTCTAGATACGTGGCAGTTCTACCTACCCTTGAGGAAGGCTGCAAAGATCTTCTAGGTTCTCCTCAGGCTTCCCAAGGCAGATAGCCAGGAAACTACAAAGCCTACATTTTAAGTAACTATCCCAAATATAACCATAAATTGGGTTAAAATCTGTCCCACCATATGGGTGTTATGCAAGAAATAACACCAGAAAAATTAAAATGTTTAATTTATGTCTTTTAAGAAAGTCAAAAATGACCCACCCCTTTGCTAATCTATGTCTTAGGATAGCTTTCCTTCTTAAATTCCAATTGCTAGTTTGATGGTATTAGGTCATTAAATACAAAATGTCCGATTTTGAATTAAAAGTGTAGTTTATTATATCTCGGACAAGAAGCAGTACAATTAATCAATGCATGTATGTAAACTATTGACATAATTTTGCCATCTTAATGGTAGCTTGTTTATGCCAGCAGCAAAGAAGCCTGGAGAGTGAGTGCTGATGAAATCAGGAAAGGTGTTTTCCACAGCTTGTTGAGAATTGAATATTTATTTTTATAAGAAGTGGTCCAAAGCCTGCAAGAGTGGTAGTCAGTTGATGCATGATCTGGTAAATATGGTTGATGACAGAGAGTTTCCAAGTCCAGTTGCTGTAATTTGAGCAGCATTGTTTGTGCAACATGTGGTTGAGCATTGTCTTGCAAGAGGATTGACCTGTCTCTATTGACCAATCTCAGCTGCTTTTAATCACAAGCATCTTCATCATTTCATTCAGTTGTTTGCAGTAGATATCCACTGTAATGGACTGATCAGTTTTCATGAAGCTGTAGTGGATAATACCAACACTGGACCACCAAACGGACACCATTAGCTTTTTTTGATGAATATTCAGTTTTGAGCTGCTTTGGTACTTTATCCAACCATTGTATTGAACCCTTGCAATTGTCAAAAAGAATCCATTTTTTATCACACATAACAATACAGTGCAGAAATGATTAGCCTTTCTGTCATGACAGCAAAGAAAGGCAAGTTTTGAGACTATTTCTCTTCTGATGCTCATTTAGTTCATGTGGAACTCATCTATCCAGCTTCTTTACCTTGCTGATTTGTTTCAAATGATTCAATATTGTTGTAATAGTAATGACAAATCTTGCTGCTGATTCACTTGTAGGTTGAGATGGATTTGCTTCCACTATAGCTTTCATTCAGCTCATCATTATCCACCTTGGTCTCAGGTCTCCCATGTGGCTCATTTTCAAGATTAAAATCACCAGAATGGAACTTTTCAAACCATCAACATACTGTGTGTTCATTAGCCACATCCTTCCCAAACACTTTGTTGATATTTTGAGCTGTCTGCGCTTCTTTGGTTTTATAATGGAACTCATATTAAAAAATAGCACGAATTTTTGACTCATCCATTGTTTCACAACAACTTTTGAAAGATAATCACAAGCCAGAATGTGTGTTTTGAAGACTGAGAATGTACCTTCACAATAAAAATAAAACAAGAAGTGTCAAAGTGAAATGTTAGAGACATCAACTGTCAAACTTAGTACTTAAGGAAATTGGACGTTTCATAATTAATAAACTAGCACTTTATTAACATGGCTAAAAGGCAATATGTTCAAATGTTATTGACAATTTCCAACCTCCAGAAAACTAATTTTACATAGTTTCTCATTTAATGGAACCATCAGTTCTCATAGTCACTCACACAATATATCTCAGTGTCTAATTATTTCTCTCACACATATTCTAAATTCACATAATGTTCAAGTCTTTTTAATTTCCTATTTTATCATTTTTTATTCATTCTCTTACATATGTTTTGACTGTCTACCATGTAATATAGTGCAAGAAATGTTTTTGTACTGGATATTCCTCAGGAAACAAAATAGACAAAACTTCTGTCTTCATATTGTTTATATTTTGGTAGGAGAGAAAGAGATGTGTAAGCATTAGAGAACTAAGGAAAATTTGTGAACTATCAGATGGTGATGTCTTCAGGGGGAGGAGCAGCTGGAGTGGAGGGAAATGGGATGAAATACAATGTTTAATGCAGCTAAATTATGTTTAAAAGATTACTGTGGTTGCTGTGTCAAGACAGACTGTGGGTGGCAGCAAGAGGGTGGGAGAAAGCAGAAATAAATGGGAAGAAAAGTTTGAAGGTTATTGTAGGAATCCAAGTGAAAATAATAGTGGCTTGGGCGAGGTGGTAGCATTGAATGCAGTAAGAAGTGGCAGGATATTTGAAATCTTTTTAAAGAACCATGACGAATTGCTAATGATTGAATTCCAGAAAAGAAAGAGTGACGAAGAATCAAAGATATATTGGGGACCTGTGTCCTCAGTAACTCAACTGAAAACTATATGCCTTTTGCTAAAATAGAGGAGACTATTAGAAAACATTTTGGAGGGAAGATCAAAAGATCTATACTAGAAATACTGTATTTATGATTCCTCTTAAATATTCAAGTGGAAATATTAGGTAGGAAGTTGGACTTAGTTATCTAGAATGCAGGGGGTGGAGATTTATATTATATATAAATCAGAGACTCAGTAAAGATATAATATTCATGACTTAGTACTGGAGAATAAGTGTGACCAAAAATATAAGAGGTTTGAGGACTGAATCTTAGCATACTCAAAGGCTTAGAAGTCAGGAAGATGAAGAAAGTAATTAAAGCCGATATAGTTGGAACAACTAATTAGTGGTATAGAAGAATGAACGAGTTGGAATACTAGTGATGTAGGAGGAAAAACAAGAGTGTAATATTCCTAACACCAACTAAAGAAGGGGTTCAAGGATTCAGTTGTTCACCTGCTACCAATACATTTTTTTATTTGGACATTTTATCTTAAAGTAATTTATAAGCAGTTGTAAGAAATAATGCACACAGCACCTTTGTACACTTACCCAGGTTGCTCCCCACATAGAAGAATCCTAAAAAATTGATAGTACAATAGACAGAGGTAGAGATAGAATAGAGAACTTAATCGTACAGTATCAGAACCAGGACATTGACATCGATACAGCCAAGAAACCAAACAGTTCCATCACCACGGGATCCCTCATATTGCCCTTGCGTGGCAACACCAGCCGTCCACTCCCTTCCTTACCCCAGGTAACCACTCATATATTCTTCCCTGCTCTAAGTTTGTCATTTCGAGAATATTATATAAATAGAATTATACAGCATGTAACATTTTGCGATTGGGATTTTTCACTCGTATTTTCCTTCAGTTTTATCCAAGTTGTTATGTGTATCAGTTGCTTGTTCTTCTTTACTGCTGGCTAGCATTTCATGATATGAATATGCCACAGTTTGTTTAACTATTCACCCGTTTGAAGACACTTGAGCTTTTTCCAGTTTTTGGGTGTTAATTAAAGAAAACATGAAGTTTATATTTTAAAAAGGGAGAGCTTTATTTCTTGTTAAGGGGTCTCAGCCTGCAGTGGCCATTCTAATAGGCTGGGAAAGAAACACTACTCCAGCCATAAGCCAGGAACATGTGTTTGAAGGGAACAGGATTTTATACTGAGCAAGGGTGGCTAAATATACATATTTAACAAGCTACAGGAGGGATCATGAATATTTATGAAGAGAAAACGTGAATGTGTAATTGTACTTTACACTTCCCATCCTGTCATGGCTGGGAATTCAGTATTAAGGCTTTTCTTCTGGAGTTCCCTTGGCCAAGAGGGTCCATTCAGTTAGTGAGGGTCTTAGGATTTTGTTTTTAATTCATATGACTCTTACAAAAAAGCTGCTATGAACATTTGTGTGTGTTTGTGTGTGTGAGAAAGTAAGTATTTACTATTGGTAAAATGCCCAAGAGTACAATTGCTGGTAAGAGATAGAAGTTGCATGTATAGTTTTATTAAAAATGGGCATATACAGAAGGATTGCTTGAGACCAGGAGTTTGAGGTTGCCGTGAGCTAGGCTGATGCCACGGCACTCTAGTTCGGGCAACAGAGTGAGACTCTGTCTAGAAAAAAAAAAAAGAATCAAAATGGCCATGTAAAGCCATATAACTACACCCAATTGATCTTCAACAAAACAGAAAAAACATAAATGAAGAAAGGACATCCTATTCAATAAATGGTGCTGGGAAATTGGATAGTCATATGTAGAACAATGAAACTGGATCCCTATCTCTCACCATATAGAAAAATTAACTCAAGATAGAATAAAGACCTAAATGTAAGACCTGAAATTGTAAAAATTCTAGGAGAAAAGCTTTGCTCCAAAATCCTAAGGTCTCCATATAGCATCTTTTTCAGCTACTGATAGATCAATCATCATCAAATCATTTCAGTCATATAGCCTAAATGTCAGAGTAGTTTGCACCTGTTAAAGAGACTTCTTTTCCTATGAGTTCCATCAAAAACTGGCAGCCTTTCAATTTACTCAGTAAATGGCTATAATTAGCAAGTAAAAATTATATATATGTTGCCTCCAAACTCTAAAGAGGCCCACCAGGCTTTGTATGTACTTCTTTCTAAGTGGCAGGAGAGACCAGATGCAGATCCCTTTGAATAGATACCGTGACACGCTAGATGACTAAACTGCTAGACATTTTATTGAGGTATTGGGACATTGAATTTTTGTGGAATTTATTTTCTACCTTTTAGCATACATGTAGCTTAGCAATGTACTAAGGACAAGTATTACTTGCTGCTTAACAAGTTCAGTCAGCGTGATACAATCAACATAGTAAACCATCTTGATATCCTGTGGAATAAAGAGGCCATCAGGATTCTTGCAGACAAGATTATGAAGTAGGGCTAGAGAATTGATATAGCTTGGAGGTACAATTATGGAAGTGTTAATATATGAATAACTTTGGTGGTGTTTATTAACAAGTATAGGGAAAAAATAAATTCCCTGCTCAAGAGCTGCTTACCAGATGCTAGGAGTTGTTTTGATGTACATACAACAGCAAAGAACCTACATCTGAAACAGAAGGTGCAATTGGAGCCAACATCTAAACTACAAAAATTCTCACATCCACTACTCTTTTGCACATTCAAAATGGAAAAATTGGATGGAAATATAGAAGGAATCACCACTGCTCTGTCTGTCAAGTACTTGCTGGTGGCACTTCTCTCTGCAAGCTCCCCAAGAAGGTCATGTGTCTTTGGTTTACTGCTTTGGAAGGTTGAGACAGTGACAGGAGCTTTCAATTGGCCTTTCCTACCATAATAGCCATCAACCCACAGGGCAGAGGATCAATATAGTCATTGCCAGTTGTTAAGTTTATCTATTACAACTGTGCATTCCAGAAATAAGAAAATAACCACAGAGTAGTTTCAAGCACCCACTGGGCCCTCTCTGAGACAGGTTCTAGCTGAACTCCATTAGTCATCTGATCTGCATAAATCCTTAATCTGATTGGTGCATCGTCATGGCATTTTGCATCTCAAGAATTAATGTCAATTCAGATACAGGTTTCATTACTCTCTGAGTATCCACTTATTCCCCATTCTTTAATTCATAGTTACTCCTAGGAAATGGCCACAGGTTTTCTGATTTTCTTTATTTTTTTTATAGGACGCTAAGAATAAGATTTACAACATAAAATTTTTGAGCTTAAGCAGAATTCCCCTCATTTCCCCCTTCATTTAAGAGGTTCTGAATCTCTGACCTGGCTTAATTCTGAGATTTATGGAGGGACCATGATTCTCTATTTTAGTGATTCAATTCAGATGTTTGTTCAACATCTTTGCTTATAAAAATCAGTAATAATTTAGTAGATAGCTCATCTATTTTAGTCCTAGGGACATTATGATAAATTATCTAACACCAAGGATCCCTTTTTCTCAAAACTTTCTGCATAGCATCTTAGGTCTTTTGTCCATTGTAGTAATCACACTAACTTTGTACATGGCAGTTAAGTATTGCCACTTTTTGGCCCTTGTCTCTCTGAGATCCCCTCAGCTTCACTGAGCATTTTCTAGAACCATTCATGGCATGCAGAAAAGAGCCATTCCAGAGCTCTGAAGAAATCAATGGAAAGTATACAAAAGCCTGAGCCATGAACAGGGGAACATTAGGAACTAACAAAGGGAAATTAATGATAAACAGAGATTCAAGCTGTACATTCTCATGGCCTAATTGATATAAAACAGAGCATTGCTAGCACAAAGTTAATTTTAATGTAACAAGTATATTGAGTATTAAGTTTTGATACAGTTATTTTAATAGCACAGTGGCAAATGCCATATATTTATACAGTTTATTTTATTTATATTATTTTACTCCAGAACCCAGGCCCTTAACCATTACCTAAAATGTATGAGAAATAAAAAAGCCGGTGTGGAAAGAGCCACAAGAATTCACTAGTATCATTGATAAAGGACTACTATAAATTCCCCTCCAAACTAAATAGTCTGATATGGTGACAAGTGTGACACTCTTGGTTGCCAGAGATTTATAGATGCCAAGAAAGCGTACCACTTTTTTCACTCCGCATGTATTCTGTCTGAAGCTTCCCACATATTTGACTATACTCCCAAAAAGAAGATTGCTCTTTTTGTAATCTAATATGCTAAAGGAAGTGTCACTTGCCTGTTGGGTATGCCATACATTATTTATAACTTGCATCCCTGTCTCTATTTCAGGTTAAGGCAGTCTCTTGTGTCTCTATGTTACTATTTAATTTTATATCCTAATGTTCTGAAACTGGGTATTCATGGTCTGATGCTCTTTATCAACTATAGAAAATCAAACCTATGCTGAACCAGCATACTCTTTATCAGCCAGAATATTAGAGAAATAAGTTGAAGTGTTCATCACTCCACTGGTTCGTGATACAAGTAAAGCTGCTCAATATCAGTGTCATAATTGTTTATCTCTCATTCACCATGTCCCCATGGTGCTTAAAATGTCTGTTTCATATTCAATTTCTCCTTCATTATGACAAAATGATGTGTTGAGAGAAGAGAAAAAATTGAAATAAACATTTTATCATGAATATAGCACACCCAGTATGAACAAGAAAATTCTCTCTTTCTCTCTCTCTCTCTCTTTTTTTTTTTTAACATATAAGGATTAGAGATTTCATGACAACATTAAATCATTTAAAAGTGGTAGCTATTTTTACCTTCCACTTGCTCTTGAATCATTACAAGTAACTCTGAGTTATTGGCTGGCTACCACCAACCAATAGAAATGTCCAGTTAAACCAAAGAAAGATGAGACCCAGGAAAAAATTGTGAAAGAAGATAATTTTGCTTTCCATTTTGCTTTTCATTTTTCCAAAATCGTGATGTTATTTTGCCAAGTGTCCCCATTCGTGTGACTTTTCAGAATGTATTCCGCTGCTCTGGGTGCAATGCTTCCCAGGGATCCACAGCCCATTGATTATCTTCCAGCTCCTTTAACAATCTTCCTGCTCTACACCTGATCATTACTTAAAAAGGCACAGTTCTCACCTTTTCTGAGATAAACACAATAGCAATAAAAATAACTACTACTACAAGTATGTTTTCAAACTCCCTGTACCTTGCTCTATCTCTCTTTACAACTGGTACACACTTCTTAAGAGAGTGGATGACATTCACTGAGTCCTTATTTCATCTCCCATTGACTCCTCAACCTTTTACTATCTAGCGTGCCACAACCATGGTCGTCTTTGCTCCTTTGGCCACAGTTACCACTGACATATCTGATGCAAGGAAAAAGGATAGCCTTAATTCAGCCTTTCCTTATTGATCATTCTACACATTGTCACTGTAAAACACCTTCTCCTAACAATAGAACTGAGTTCCTTGACATCACTCTCTCCTGGGTTTTCCTGCTAGCTCTTTGGCAGGTTAGTCTCACCATTTCTCAACCTTTCTCTTAAACACTAACTCTTTTCTGTATTGTGCTGCACCCTCTTTCTTGATGAACTCATCTATTTCACCTGACAAATTCTGTGCTGATGTCTCCAAAATATGTTTTTAGCTCACTTATACTACTGGGTTCTAGCTCAATATACATGGTTATCTGCTGGATTAGAATCAGTCCACGTTTATTGACCCACAGCAAATCAAAATCAACACTAACACTGAATGCAGCCTCCTACCCTACCTGATTCTTTCTACTCAGACAACTCTCATTTACTTTCTGTTACTCAAATCACCCAAACAATAAATTTTGTGTGTCTCCATTCATTTGTTTTTCTCTACCTCACTTTAAATAAGTGACCAGGTAGTATCAAATATGCCTTTACAATATTCCTGGAACTCATAATCCTCACTGGATCCCCAATATCATTATCATTTCCTTTGTTCATTGTCTCAGCATGAAAGAAGGAAGACAGTAATGTCTTATTTACAGCTATATTTTACCAGATTTTTAAAAACAATCCCTTGGCATGCAGAATAGATTCCAAAACCTTTAATATATCTTCTCCACAACCTCATATCTCTACACTCCTCTGTCAGAAGTTGCCACCTGTTGAACCAGGATTCAGTGCAACTACGCGTAAGAGAAACCCAACCATAATGATCTATGTGATTTTTAAAAATTTACTTTCTCATGTTAGAGTGAACTCTAAGGAAGACAGCCCAGACTAGAATAGTATGTCAAGAGGAAACATTTCTTTCCTACTCTTGTTATTCCTTTCATTAGTAGGGGGACCTATTAGGGTAACTCTGGCCTTTGGTATAAGCCTAAACCTTTATTTACTCTGCTCCAGGGGAGTGAGTGTGACTCAATAGATAGTTAAATGTGCCAGTTTAACTGTATTGTTTCATGCTTCCCTTTTTGTAGGTGAGCTGATCTTAAGAAGCAGGCAGTCTTCACAGCTCCTCTAAGAGCAGGCTCATCCCATACCACACGGAAATCTGCCCTAGTGGAGCTTTGCTTGTAGTTAGGTGGAAGTTAAACAAATTGTGAGCTTTAGTTAGTATATTCCTCTGGCTCTTATATTAAGCAACTGTTAACTGAAAACAATAATGAGGTTTATAATTTGGAAAAGGGAAGCTTTATTTCTCAATTTCTCATTAAGGATTTATAGCTGGTGGCGGCCATTCGGGGAACTGGTGCTTCTAGTGAGGAACAAAGGGAATAGGATTTTACACCAAATGAGGCAGCTAAATATACATGTTTAATGAGCTATAGGAGGAGTCCTGAATATTTATGAAAAGAGAACGAGGCATCTGGGGAATGGGGCTTTCTGTCCTTATATGGAGTTCATGTTTAAAATGGCCGCCTTCTATGTCAAAAAGATGAGACGAGTACATGAACATCCTCTCTGTGCATATTCTGTAGACTGTTAAAACCACTTCATGGTTGGTGATCTTTTATCAGGAAAGAATGTGATCTTGGACCTTTTGAAATAAAGCTTGATGTTCGTTAGCAAGGGAGGGATAAAATGATGTGTGTTTGACCTCCCATCCTGTTGTACCTGGGAACTCAGTTTTAAGGTTTCTCTGGGCTTCCCTTGGCCAACAAGAATCTGTTCAGTCAGTAGGGGGTTAGGCTTTTATTTTTAGCTCACATTATACTGTCTAACTAACATCTGTCAGTAATAGTAGTACTGATTACCATTGTCTCTTTGTCTCCTGGGCTTTTATTTTCTCTCTTAATTTATTCATAAACCATAGAGCTCTCTCAGAACACCAACACAGTGAGGCAGTCATCCAGGACTTAGGCTCTTCCTATCTATTGATGCCCTGGACATCATAGCATGCAGCTTTCATCTTGAGGTCAAAATATAGCTAATGCTTTTCCAAAAATTTCTTTTAAGTTTCCAAAAGGAAAGAAAAGGAAAGGCTAATATGAAAAAGGCACAGAACTAAACCTATTTCTTTTTATCATGAAAATTATAACTTCTTGGGAGTCGATTCTATTAATACATTTCTACTTTGTCCAGAATTGAGTATGAAGGAGCTCAGGAAATTTCATCCCAAAATGTGATTCCTTTGTATAAAGAGTATTCTGAATTAGAGGCGCTTAGAGATCAACAGGCCCTTGGAAGGGGCTTTCCCTCTATCTGCATAAACAGATGGACCCATTAAAAGTACAATTCTTCCTTTACCCTCCTTGTTACCTCACTATATTGTAGGGAAGAAAATCAAGAATGCAACCGGAACTGGCCCAAATTATTTTAAATATAATACCTGTCTTTCAAAGTTCACTTAATTTGCAGAGAATCATTTATGAGTTAATCTGTTTCTCTGATCCATTCATCCTCCCTAGCAATTGTTTGTTGTCCCTAAGCAGAATTATGTATGTTCTTCATCTTCCCCGCCCCTCTAAAACGAGGGTGTAAAAATTTCTAGACTTCACTGAGATACTGAGTAATCACTCTGTGATTCTCCCCATGTGCACAGTAAATAAACCTCTTTCTCTTATTAATCTGCCTTAATTGTGAGTTGATTTTTCAGTGAACTTTTGAGGGAAAGGGGAATTTTCCTCCTTACACCCACAGGTACATGTTCACCTCTAGTTTCTAGGAAGTCTAGGAAGAAGATTGTACACATTCATAACCTGAACAAATAAGATACACACTCAAAACAAAAACAAAAATAAACAAAAATAGGAGAAGAATGAATATTGTATAGATAACCCACATACACAGGACATAGAAACCCCAAGCTCCAAGAATACTGACCTAATTGTAGCTAATTGAGATCACCAAATATTTTCATGCCTATGTCTCACCATATAATTTTTTTCTCTTTCTATGAAATCCATTCTTGGTAAATATTCTTATCCTTTAAGAACCAGCCAGGCACTGTTCTTCTTTCATAAAACCTACTTTCTCCCCGGTTGTGTTAGGAATATCTACTAAAAGAATTCCTTGCATTCTATCCTCAAATTTATCTTAGTACTTATCACACTAAATTGCCAATATCTATTTTGAGATGTAAGACTAGTGATGCTCTCTAAATTGCCATTTTTCTCTTTTGTATGCTTATATCCATTTTTACGCTCTAAAACTTCTAAGATTTGTTTGAGAAGCATTTGTCCTATACTTCAAGGCTTTAAATCAGGTGATGACTCATAACTATCTATTAGTCTTTGCACATAGCACATATACAGCACACATTGATTGGGACTTAATTGATCCCCATTTCAATCAAGTCTACCATCTTATGATATGTTTTAAGAGGTATTATCTAGCTATAATACCTTAACCTACAGAAGTGAGCCTGATGATAAAAATGTCCCTGTCAAGTTAATAGGGAAAAATAACTTGGATATATCTGACTTTCTGAGGTGCTACAATCACATTGTATAGATATCCTCTATTCCAGTTATATAGAGTCAACACGAAACCTAGGGATTAGACTACTGAAAATACAGTGAGTTATTAGTGGATAAGAGTGTGTATGAGACAGGGAGTTGGGAATGAAAAGCTTGTTAAGAGTACACAATTTTGGGGTCCTCTCGTCTTTCCATTTTCTACCTTATTCTTCTAGGTATTCTACTTTTTGAACACACCTGAACCCTTACAGTGGCTAGAAGGTTTGCAACCTTTGGTGAATTGCTTATCATTTCCATGCCCCACTTACATTATCTGTAAAGTGGGGATAATAATACCTGGTAAGTTTATTCTATTAATTGAGTCAACATAGTAAAATGCTAAGAACAGTGACTTTGCATGATAAGTGTTTAAATAGCCTTTGCTAATATATTTTGTTCATGCCTTTTTCTTCCTTTTTAAAGACTCCTGAAACAAGCAAATAGAGGATAGAGGATATATTTGGTACAAAAGTAAAGTGTTTTTTTTGTTGTTGTTGTTGTTGTTGTTGTTGTTTTTTTTTAAAGAACTATTAGCTGTGTATCACATCTGATGAGGACACCCTCTAATAAGTTTCCAGAGATTTAATGACACATGCTGTCTCTGATGTAAACACAAAACTCAATCCTACCTAAAAATAAGTATTGGATATACATGAGTTTTAAAGTTGCTTCCAAGAACATTCTGAGTCTTTTGTTTGTTTTGTTTTTATTTGTTTTGTTTACTGAGAAGTTTAATAAGGTCACATTTACAATAAGATAGATTAGTCCACTCTATGGACCCGAGTTTGAGACCTAGAGCTTTGCTTCTTTGCTGTGTGTCATTAGGGAAATTGCTGATCCTTTTTCAACCTTATCTGCAAAATAGAGATAATTATTTCTGCTTCATTTCCATGAGGATTTTTTGTGAAGAATAACTAAAATAACATATGTAAAGTACCTAGAGCAGTTCATGGCAAATAGTAGGAACATAATACATTTGTAAAATATTAATTATTACCATAATTAACAAAGCTTATAGAAAAGCTATAAGTAACTAGAAAGCAACTTATTATTTTAAAATTGCAGTTATTAGTCCACTATTGCTTAGAAAACTATTGCTTCATATCTTCTAGTTAGTAAAGTCTTCCCTTAAAAGGAACTTTATTTAGAAAAACAAATTAAAATCTAGTAATCCATTTCTGAGAGAGGAGACTTAGTTTTATGAAAAACATAGTAAAGATGCCTTTGTTTCCTAAATATCAATAGACATTTACTCAAGTTTGGACAGTCTGAGTCCTTAAAAGAGGACACCTATCCCTTCAACAGTGCTTTAATGTGTTAATTCTTTCTCATTGAAAGTCTTTTCTGTGAGTCCAAACTTCCTCATGCATGGAGGATATTAGGATGTGGTTTTAGAAATGGGATTTATAGAAATGAAGGGAAGGAGGCTGTATTGAACAGAGGAAGAAGTTTAGCTCTTTTCCACTGCTAAGTATTCTTAGGCAACTGCAGAGAGAAATCTGGAACATGAACTGCCCTTCCTATTTGCTCAAATTGAGGCAGCAGGGCCAAACATTTTACTATCATGTTAATAAATGTTTGGATTTATGCTGCTCTGGGAAGGGAGTGTGACTATTGGTGAGACAGTGCCCTTCAGATGAGGCAATCTTCCAAAGAGAGTGCCATCTGAGAGACACCTGCCAACAGCAGTTGCAGTAGCTGTGTAGTGAGCCCTCCACTCCGTGGGTCTGAGATGTGCAGTATAGCATCCAATACACAGAAAAGTTATGGCAGTTAATGGTTGTCTTAGACTGTTTATGCTGCTACAACAAAATAGCTGAGAATGTGTAATTTATAATGAGTAGAAATTTATTTTCTGACATTTCTGGAGACTTGGAAGTCCAAGATCAAGGTGACGGCAGGTTGGTTCCTCCGGTCAGGGCTGCTCTCTATTTCCAAGATGGTGCCTTACCACTGCATCCACAGAAAGGGAGGAAAACTGTGTCCCCACATGACGAAAGGAAGAAGAACAAGATAACTGAATGTCTCATTAAGTCTCTATTAGGGCTTTAACCCCACTAATGAGGGAGAAGCCCTCATGGACTAATCATCTATACTATCACATTGGCAACACCTTGAATTTTGGAGAGGAGCCATTTGAAATGCCATTCAAACAATAGTGATGGTAAAATACTCCTCTACCTGGATAGTAAATGCGTTTAAACAAGATATAACCCCAATCAAAGATGCTTTCCTAGGTGTAATATCTTTACTAGAGGCAATAAATACATCCTTTGGTTCTAGCAATGCATTTAATAATCTATTCAGTTTGCATTTACATGGGAAGGAAAGAAGTTCACATATCATCTGATTCTAGGAGTAAGTTAAGTACTCTACTTTCTGTCAAAATTTGGTCTGAAAATACCTTGATAAGGTTGATATAGCATATGATACCTAATATGCTAGTGACATCAATCTTTGACTCTCTTCATATGCATATATACATATAATTATTTTATGAATGGTAAACCATTATGAAATTCCTAATAAATAATTTATAGTATAGCATATAATAACTAGGCCAATTTTATTTCCTATTTTATCATCTCAGTTGTTATTTCTTTTACTCATCATGTATTTACACTCAGTGACCATGCCTTTCTGTTGCTTTTAATATACCATTTGTCTAAAACTATACCGTATAAGCAATAGTAGGGAGAAAATGTGATAATCTTATTCTATATTTAGCTTTATCTGAAGAAAAGTGCCAATAAGTACAGTGTTTGTGGACCTGGAATTGTTGTATATGCCTCATTGTGACTTTGAGTTTACTCTAATTGAGTAAATGAGTTTGAGTTTACTCTAATGAAAATGAGTTTACTCTAATTTGAGTCTTTAAAAGTATTGTTATCCTGGTTTCCAGGGATAATCCAACCAGCTAAAGTCAACAGAAGCCAAATAACCAGGTAAGCAAACATACATTTCAAAGTTTCTCTAAAGTATTTTAAAAGTATATGTGTAAAATTTCAGGTTTTAGATTTATTAAGAGTTGCAATGTTTTAAAATATTATGATTTGAAAGATGAAGTTTTAACTTTTTATATGCATAACGCCAAGTAGTTTTAATTTTATAATGTGTTTAAATGCAAGCTCCTGATGTCACTTTCTAAAGCATTAATTTTGATCTAGCAAGTCGTGTTTAATTTTTTCTGTCCACTAAACTTAAATAAAACTCAATTTTACAATAGTGAGAACAATTAGTACATCATTCTTTTCTACTGCTGAAAAAAAGGAAAGAAAATTGCATCCTGTGATGGCTATAAAGTTGCATAATTGTAGTCAACCTACATAAAACAAGAAATGAATCCAGATAAATGGGACATAAATATGATAATTAGGCATTAATTTATGCCCTTTTATATCTGTAAAATGTACTGATATGTCATCTGATTCACTTTAGCCAACCGCTTTAGGAGTAAACTGCAATTTGAGGATATTTAATGTTGTTCATAGCAAGTCAATATGAGGGAATGAAACTGCCTCAGCTAATTCAATCATGGACATTTCAATTAAAAATATTGTGTACAGTACATTGGTTCTGTACCAAAAGCCAGCATACCTCAAAAGAGCTATAAGATTTACATTAAAAACAAACAACAACAATAAAAACTACTTCCTTGAAACCTTCATGCAAACACAACAACAACAGTTTTCATATAAGGTAGAGGTAGTAAACCTGGTGATCACGGCCAACAGACATAATTCTGGGGACCATCAATTTAGATGGAAAAATTATATCTTTCTTTTCTCCACTAACCTGTAACTGAAATTTGCATTTTCTTCAATTATATATATATAAGGCAAATAAATCATGGTACTATTGGTGGTGACTGTAATAATATGTGTATGTAATAGCTTTCACTAAGGGAAGTCACAGATATTTCATATTCCATTATATTAATTGAAGATATTTCCTAATATTTTTTATTCTTGTCATTATTTTGAAATTATGATAATTGTTAGATATGCCAATAATTTTTAAATTTAAGCCACTAATATGCATACATATTGTCTAGAGCTTGCTTCTAATATTCTAACTATATTTCATTGTAATTGAACTTCCTTTGTAATATTATATAGAGTTTAAAACATTTTAAAAACATTTCTTATTTAAGACATTTATTTTGAGAGTCTACAGAATAAATCAGACTGCCAAAGAGATCCAAGGTGTAACAAACAAATATAAAAAAAAACCCAAAAAACAAAAAACAAAAGACAGGCTATTAAATAACAACCCAAGTTGTTATCTAATATAACAACTCAAGTGAGTATGTCATTCACTTGAGGAGTTCAAACATCTGGAAATGATTTGAAAATTGAGGAATGTCCTATTTGTTTACTGCACATGGTGTAGCTAAATCTGGATTAATATGTCTATATCTGTGAGGTGAGTGGATAAGGTGATCTTTCATTGGGGAAAAGAATATTAGGGCCAATAAATAATTCAATCTTTAAAATAAGAGATGCAGTCCAAGCTATGATAATTAATGTGACAAAAATAGTAAGTTTGAAGTTCAAATAATAATCTGAAATAATATGTGTGAATTTATTAAATTAATAATTAGTGTATAAAGTATTATGATATATGATACATATCTCATATTACATATGAGACATATATATGAGACTCATCATATGAGACATATATATCATATATCATATGTTCTCTAAGAACTCCTAATTCTTTATTGAGCATTGTGATAATTAAGCATTTCTCAATATTTCTTAAGCATGGATCCTTCTTTTCTTTGAGCGTAATGTAGGAATGGAATTCTATTCATTAGAAAACCCTAGTTTGGAATAATTAAAGTGGAAGTAGAAATTCTTCAAAGGCTACTATCCATCTTAACAAGCAGCGAGGAAATATTAGGACAAAACAGGAGAGAGATCAATAATAAAAGAGAGAATAGGACTTCAAAGGTCAATTGCTAAGGTTTCTAGAAAAGGTATTTGAGTTCTCAGTGTCAGTGTTGGAGGGCCTAAAGGCTAGAGTAAAATTTGTGGGGAGCTAGGGATTAGAAGCTTCGATATTTTATTTTGAGGATTAGACAGAAAGTGTACAAAGAGTTACAAGGGGCTAGTAGGAAGATTCAAGAGCGTTTCCAGTAGCCATGTCAGCCTCCAAATACCCTGGGCTGTGTCTGTGTTATTTCCAAGATCAACTGTGGTCTGTCACATTTGTTACTCATTGCTAACTTTTAATGAATGTTATATGCTTCACTATGGTTAATAAGGCATAGTATATTTAATAAGGAACACTCCATTTTACATAATTGTAAGATGAGCCAAATTCCTGGAGCTTAAAAGAGCGAGGAGGTGGATATAAGCCAATTTTGAAAAAGAAATTTGCTCACTGAATTTTAATTGATAGGAAGCTCGATTATCTGCAGACAATACACTGGAAATCTTAACCTATGTTCATTGTTTCTATGCTGGAGACTAAAGTCAAGATACCAGCAACAATAAAAATAGTAAAAGCTGCCATTTATTAAGCACTTACTAGAAGTTAGTTGGTCATTGCTATGGGAACTTTACCTGTACTTTTCATCGATTCTTTATGGAAACTTATGAAGTATCATTATAATCCTCAATTTATAAGTTAAAAAACCTTTATTCATAGAGAAGTTGAGTGATTTGTTTTATCAGGCATCCTCAAACTACAACCCGCGCCCACATGTGGGTGTTTTTGCCCATTTGTTTTTTTATTTCAAAATAAGATATGTGCAGTGTGCATAGGAATTTGCTCATAGTTTTTTTTTTTTTTTTTTTTTTTTAACTATAGTTCAGCCCTCCAATGGTCTGAGGGAAAGTGAAATGGCCCCTTCTTTAAAAAGTTTGAGGACCCCTGGTTTAGGTCATAAGCCACTAAGTGGCAGTGATAGGATTTAATTCTAATTCTTAAGACTCCAAACCCTGGCTTAGAATGACTTGAACAGTCTACTTCGAAATTCAAGTCGAAAAAGGGAGAAAAGGTGTTATTTATGTAGGAGATAATTGGCCAGTTTGGTATACTAACCTCTCTTCCTTGTTTTCCTGAAGTCTTAATAGGAGAACTACAGTTCTAAAACATATAGTTAAGTTAACCAATGCAATTTTACACCAGTATAAACCAGCCACAACTTTAGGTCTTTAAATCATAAAATGGATTTCATTTTGTTAAAAAGAACATTTGAGTTTGTAATATGTTATCACAGGAAATCATTTGGGGACTCCAAAAATAAATTTTGAGTCATAGTTCCATACCTCTTGACTTCATTATCTTGAGCATATCACTTCACAATTCTGAGGTACAATTTCTTTGCTCTTAGTAGTGAGTAGATTCTTATCTGCCTTACAGTACATTGTAAGAATATAAATAGGCAAAGAGATGGTCCATAATGATTGTTCACTTTGCAAATCTAGGAGTTGAAAAATCCAGTTTAACAAGAAAGACTACCATTTTTCAAGCAAACTATTTAACTGAGAAGACAATTTAATTAATTGAGCACAGATGCTTAACCTGTCCTAGGTATCCTGACATTTCAATAAGAATGATGGAACACTTTAAATTGTATCATTCCATAAAAGATTATCAATTATCAGTACACTTCCTTTATGTTTCAAATAAACCTTCAGGAGAAAGAGGAGAGAATGTCCCTGCAGAATCACCAATACCCTACTCCTAACCTTTAATATGCTTTGATTATTCTTCATAATAATTTTATTGATAAGGCCTTGACAAGCAATAGACATCCTTTAACCTTCCTTGTTATTAAGTAAAAGAAAGTACCTAAACTGGAATTCATTATAGACCATGAAACCATAAAGGAGAAAACTAATATTCATGACTTTAATATTCATTGGAAAACCTTAACCTTTAGGAATCATTAGTTTTCAGGATAGTCTATAAAGTTAAACTGAGCAGCACAAGGGCAGATACGGAAGATCAGAGAGGAGAGTAGATCATAAATACCATTATCATTTAATATTTGTTTCTTCTAGTCTCCAGGCTCAAACCAAGTATTTTCAGAGCTTGGGCTCCTAAAGTAATCTAACCAGGGGGAGTAAGTTCTTAAAGCAATGTATAACAGCAAGTCGCCCAGAATATGTGACTCATAGTTGTGGATACAAACAATCCTTACTACTCACATTTTATTCTAGGTTACTGAGGCCAGTGTGAAATAAGTTACTAAGATGTCTCAGAATTTCCACCTTTATCTGGGGTTATGCAAAGCTTTGAGGGGTGTGTGTGTGTGTGTGTGTGTGTGTGTGTCTATGTGTATATGTGTGCCTTGGTCCAGTAGTCCCAGACCTTTTTGGCACCAGGGACCAGTTTCATGGAAGACAATTTTTCCACGGATCAGTCTGTGTGTTGGGGGAGGATGGAGTGTGGCAGGGAGAGGCTGTACAGATGAAACTTTGCTTGTTCACCCACTGCTCACCTCATGCTGTCTGTCCTGGTTCCTAACAGTCCACAGAATAGTATCAGCCGGTGGCCCAGGGGTTGGGGACCGTAGTCTTAGTCCATTTGGGCTGCTATAACAGATACCATTAACTGAGTGGCTCAAAAACAACAGAAATACATTTATCACAGTTCTGTATGCTGAGAAGTCCAAAATCAAGATGCTAGCAAGCTCACTGTCTAACGAGGGCCTGGTTCCTCCTAAATAGCCGCCTTTTCTCTGTTACCTAACATGGAAGAAGGGAGTGGGGTTCTCTCTGGGTCCTCTTATAAAAGCACTAATGCCCAAGTGACCTAATCTGCTCCCAAAGGGTTGGAATTTCAATCTATGAATTTTGGAGTCTGGGGGCACAAATATTTAGACCATAGAAGTGTGTGTGTGTGTGTGTGTGTGTGTGTGTGTGTGTTTCAGTATTCTTCTGTCTCAATGATGTGTCCAATAAACCACCCCAAAGAGTGTGGCCTTACAACAGCAACCATCTGTTATAACCTGTGGTTGGCTGGGTCGCTCTGCAGATCTGGGCCTGGCTAGGGCACTTTCACCCATTCTTGCTCATGCATCTCCATCAGCCAGTGGCTGGCTGGGGGCTTGCAGATCTAGGATGGTCTCAGTTTTTTTTCCGCATACCCCTTATATCCCCCAAGTAGGCTCAGACTAAATCTCAAGACAGGGAAGGATTGCAGGGATGAGAAGACTGCACGTGCAAGTATGCCAACATGCACTTCTCAAGCCTCTGCTTGCACCACGTTTGCTGACACCCCACTCACCTGAAGCAAGTTGCATGACTAATTACCAAGTCACAGCAGAGAGGACAACAAAGCCATAGGGCAAAGTGTGTGGATATTGAGAGGATATGAATTCTGGCCATTCTAAATGTAAAGAGGGAGTTGAAGTTAAGAGTTAAGAGCATCATCCTCACTCCTGTGTTCATAATGGGTTATGGTAGAGCAGAAGCTGACCTAATATACTCACAGATAATAAATTAGATGGAGTTTTAAAGTTATCTATGAATGTTATCCTTCTAAAGAACTTCTCAGAATGGAGGGAAAAGTTTGTTTTATTTTTAACGATGAAAGTAGCCTCATCTGCTAATTAGTACATGATTCCAGAAAAGGAAACTAGAGACTCTTAGTAAGATATCATATTGATGTTGGCTTTCTGACTGAGCTGCTTCTCATCTGAACCCATTCCAAGAATAGCTGTTAATTCTTTGCCTTCCTGTTTCCAGTTTCCAACAGATTTTTGAGGATATATTATGAATTGACAATGAAAGTTTATTGCTCCAATTCACTCCTTAATGGTGGTGTATTATGAGAGATTGGGTCTCATTATTATACTAAAAAGTTATGTCTTTGGCCAATTCATTACTACATTCTTATTTGATAGCATTGTTGGTGATTCATTTATTTCTAATTAGTTACAGAGCACAATCCCAAACTTTATTGTAGATCATTTTATCAATATATCTATGCCATGGTCAAAACAAAGACTCCAATGCTTACCTCTTTTTTTTTTTTTTGGTAATCTATTTCAAAATTTTTTATTTTCATCTGGTGTAACCCACTAGGCCTTAGAAAGCATAAAAAGCATGCATGAACTTACTTTAACCTGTTCATTTGTTCTTTGCTTTTATCTGACACCATAGGCTCTTTTGTATTTATGTCTGTTATTGATTGCTTGCTGATCTCCCATTTCCTTAGAGAGAAGAGTTATTACCATACATTATTACAAATCAGTATGATTTTATAGTTGAGGACACCAAGGCTCATCAGGATGAAATGGCTGGTGCAAGGTGACTAAGTATGCAAGTAAAAGAGGAAAAATTCAAAACCCTATTTTCTCAAAATATCAAGTATTTATTGGCTATTCAGGTAGGGAATCAAGACAAATTTAAAAGCAAACATTTGAGAAGTAGATTGTTTTCTTTTAAAAATATGAACATTTCTTGAATGTTTATGGTGATTCTAAGTATAGGTTCTACTTTGAAAGGGAACTAAATTATGCACATGAATAGCTTTATTGAAAATTGAAAGTGATATATGGCATAAAAAAGAACTGATGCATTTTTCACATTTTAGCTCACAAGATAATATTACTGGGACTAGAGAGAAAAGAGCAAAAATCACACAGATGTCACAACTTTGCTCTCTCACCTTTAATGAGCTCAGTTTTCTACTTAGCACAGCTCAGTTTTTGAAATGCGATTCATAACTTGCTATCTTCTCTGTTGTAAGACACTATTCCAGATATTTTAAATGTATGCTGTATAATTATTCAAAATATTAAAATATGCTCATTTATATTGTAAGTTTTTAATTGACAGGTATTTTTTGTGAGACACCCCCCCCCCCAGAACATATAACACTTTTTCAAGACACATACATGAAGTTATAAATACTTCTTTTCTAAAGACTGCTATTTTTTTCCTTTCCTGTCTATGAAGAGTAGCTTAGGACTTGATCACCTTTCACTGTAGAAGCATATTTCTAATAATATATGAGCAAGGTAACAAGGGCAAAACTTGGGATGAACTGAATGAGAAGTTGTTAATGAGCATATAAGGGTATTCAAGAAAAGGTCTTGAAAGAATGAAAATGGAAATTTGAAGACTATTCTCCTACATTATTTCTAAATACGTGAAAAAAAAAAGTGAGAGGATTTTTTTTTTTTTTTTTTTTTGAGAATGAGTCACAAACATGCTTCTTTTACTTTTCTCCTCGCTTCCATTTTACCCTCTGGTCAATAATACAATCTACATGCCCATAGTGCTAGAACCACACCCAATAGAGAGTGGGGAAGATTTTAGTAGTAACGTTAACTTGCCATTGAAACCGCGAGGGACAGAAACACCTGAAGTAAATAAAGCATCTTCCAAGAGTAGTGATTTTAGATGTTGCAAGTGGTGTTCTGTCACTATAGTCAAGGATCGGACATATTCTTGGATGAGGAGGAAGTTGTTTTGGTAGAGGCTGATGTCTGGTGCTTTTGGTAGAGATACAATGCTTTACTTATGTGTACAAAGTCCAAAAAGGATAGCATTTTATTGGATTAAATCTAAACCACCCAACCTTACCCAGAAGAAAATTATCAGGTAGCATTTTAACACTATTGCCTGCTCAATGTTCTATGGTTCGATTTCACATAGAGTGAGCACTATATAAACACTGAAAGGTTTGTAAGGATGGCATTTTAAAGTAATTGATTTAAAGATATTTGTATTATTATAATATTACACAAAAATAATTTTAATTTAATTTTTAATAAGAAAATTTTTATTATAGCTTTTGAGAAATATATTTGATTTTAAATTTCACGTATTTTTGTTTTGATTGATATTCATAAAGCATTTGTAAATGTTTTCTGAGTATGATAATTATTATGGATAATGTCAACATTAAATACAGTAATGAAATGATAAATCACACATTAGACTTCACATAAGCATAATATAAATAAAATAGTGTCCTTATAGGAAACTGACACAATTTGGACTGTTCAGCAGGAAGAGCATTTTTTAATTCACATCATAACAAAGGGTGACACAGCCCAAGTATATTATGAGATGGAGTCAGATATTGTGGTGGTCATAAGCAGCTCCCCTAATCATGGTATATGGAGTAAAAACAGTATAAGGGACAATTTAGGGCTAGAGCTTTGTCAAAAAAAAAAAGCATAAAAATATTATGTATAGCTAACTGAAATATACACACTGTAAAAATCAACCTAAAGAAAGAGACCAAGGTTGTTGGGGGGAAAAAGGCAAAAACACACAAAGAAGCAAAGATAAATAGATGGTAACATCATAAACAGTTCGAATGTGAATACATGACAATATTCAGATGTGATAAGGCCTCTTTTTATATTTTTTAATTGCCAAAGATAATTGTATATATTTATGGTAAACAGCATGTTGTTTTGAAATATGGGTACATTGTGGAATAGCTAAATAAAGCTAATTAACATATACATTGTCTCACATATTTATTTGTGCTGAGAAAAGTTAAAATCTATTCTCTTAAAAACTTTCAAGTATACAATACATTGTTGACTGTAGTTACCATATTTACAATAGGTCTGAACTTATTCTTCCTAACTGAAACTCTTTAGTCTTTCAACAATTTCATCCCAGTTGTTAGGGCCTTTTAAAAATATTAGGTTAGAATTTAGTTTTGTAGACTTATAATCAGAACAAGAAGCTATGGTGTTTAAAATTCTGATGAACCAACTCTCCTCCACAGAGGAGTGTATCTTTACAATGTCTTTCATTTGTTAAATAAAGTACTACCCTCTTGCTCTATATAACTGTGGAAAATCTCTTATTCCTTTTGAATATATTTTTGCACACCTATATTATATGATTTAGCACTGCAGTTTTTTCAAGTGGTCAATTTAAAAATGATTGATTTAGTGAAATTCTAGTTTGTAGGCTGTATCTTGTTTGTTTTCATTTATTTATTGATCCTTTTTATTGATTCTGTATATTCCTGAAGCATGTATTATTTACTTTTAAAACCTCTTAAGGGGTGGGGTTGGTGGCTCACATCTGTAATTCTAGCACTCTGGGAGGCTGATGCAGAAGGATCATTGAATGTCAGGAGTTTGAGACCAGCCTGAGCAAAAGTGAGACCTCATCGATACAAAAAATAGAAAAATTAGCTGGGCATGGTGGTGTGTGCCTATCTATAGTCCCAGCTACTTTGAAGCAGGAAGATCATTTGAGCCCAGGAGTTTTGAGTTTGCAGTGAGCTGTAATAATGCTACTGCACTCTAGGTGGGGCAACAGAGTGGAACGCTGTCTCAAAAAAAAAAAATAGAAAAGAAAAGAAAAAGAAATGGAAAGGGAAAAGAAAAGAAAAGGAATCTGTTAGGCTTTGTAAACTGGAAACATACTGTATAGATTCATCTATAATTTTTTACTAAATATTATGTTTACATATTAATCCATATCAATGAATATATGTATAATTTAATCCTTCATCATTTTATAATATTCATGCTTTCTTTTCACTCAGATTTAAAGTGGATCAGTTATGAACAACCAGTTGAAGGAATTATCTTCTTTGTTATTCTTTTGTACACTTTGTCTTTCAATTGCAAAATTTAGTGAATTTATACTGATTGTATAACTGATATGAAATTTTTTTCATGATATTTGTCCTACTTTTATGTTTTTATGCCTAATACTTGACCCACAGACACTATGAGATAGTAACCTCACTAAGTTTTGGAGATACTTATTACATAGCAATAGATAAGTAATAAAAATCACCAAAATATTAAGAATAAACAATATCTTAAGTAACATTCTATTTGAAAAGTGATTTTGACTAGGTATTTCTCAATGATTCATTAGTTCATTATGCAAATGTAAAACCATTATGACATTTGGCTATATTATCTGAAGGGAATGCATGGTATAGTCCCCTTTGTATGCAAAGAACCATACCCCTCTTATGCTTTTAGAGGCTTCTGTTTCTGAACAACTTCATTGAAAGGAATGTGGGCAGTGCCTCAAGTAGAATGTCAGCTCGTGTTTGTTCTAGGATGTGGTAAATTTTGTGATCAAGAAAGACTTATTGCCACTTTTCTTATACACTATATAGCTTTGATTTATGCTTCCATAGTCATTCTTCACTCTTCTTCGTGACCTCTGCCCTTGGAGGATAACTAGATGGATTTCATCAGTGACTTTCCTGACTTTTCTAATCTCTAGATTCTTGTTGGGTTCTGCTAACTTGGAGCCCTGGGTAGGAGGTCAGACGGTGGATGGAGAGTGAAATCAGGATCATTATTGCTCTGTTGTCCTGTCTGTGCCACTCTGTTAGCCTTACATTGTCACCGGCTGGAAGGTCCCTGGTCCTCTCAAGATTGTCTTTGTCATAGGAATCTCTCTTTATCTAGTATCCCTAGCTGTAATATAATACAGTATCCATAGTGGTTAGCTCATATACACATTTGTGAAATACCTCTTTGAAATTAAACTTTCCCTCAGCTATTCTATTTTGAATATGCTTTCTGTTTCCAGTTGGGACTCTGACTGATACATCTTATTAAAATCCAGAAATTAGGTTCAAGGAAAGCCACTTTGATGGCAAGAAACTGCTGATGAGGAAAAGAGGAAGAAAAAAATGCATGTTAGATCACAAGAAGAACAATCTGATTGGTATTCAAGGATTTCATGTATAATATGAAATATGTATTTTCAATATACATTGATGTGCATATATATACACATATATATTATATATATATGAGTTGTAAAAAGATCAAAGCAATAAAAAGAGAAAAACAGCAGGTTCTTTATTTCACTGAGAATAGTGTTTGCTCTATTTACCACCCTCTTGAATTTTGTAGAAAGAAGACTAGATTTTAATAGAAAAATGTTATAAGTCTTGCTCACAGAAATCTATTTAAATCCATGCTTTCTTATCCTTCTACATCTATTCAAGGTTGCTTCAAAGGTCTATTAAAAATGTGTCTCCTGTTTTCCACTCTTGCCATTCCTCATATTGATTTAGATCTTCTCCGAAGCAGAAACTGGGGCAAACATTTTAGTGCCAATAGTTTTGGGGGGAGGTTATATCAAGAAACACCTGGAGGGGAGTAAAGAAGTGAGGCAGGAACCCCAAAAACGATGACCAATCTAGTTACCATTGTGTCCAGCTGAAGCTTAATCCCAAAGAGGAATTCTGGGCAACAGTGTAGAAAAATTCTCCTCAGGCTTATTCCACCTAAGCAACATAGGATCTGGGGTATTAATACACCAACTCATGTCATCATTACTGGTTAGTTCCCTAGAACTAACCTGCTAAGCTTGCAATTAGAATGAATCCTAACTGCGAGAGAAAGCCCTCAGCACTGTCTTGGCCTCCACCAAAACAGTAAAATAAAATGTAAAGAGGAAAGAAAAGCTAGTACTGGCCTTTGAAGTCTGGCTGGTTGGCACAGAAATGATTGATACCAAGGGGAGATGGACAGGGCGCCAATGTTGCCTCCCACACTCCTAATTCATTTCAGCTGCCCTCAGCATGCCTTTTGTCAAATCCTAAATGTGATTATATAAACTGCTTAGGTATTTCAAAATATTTCCATTATTCTCAGAATGAAGGCCAAAATCCAAAGTATAATAGAAAGAGGGCCGGTGAGATTCATTCTCTGCCTACTTTCTTGTCCATCTTCCTCATAAGCTTCTTTCCAATGTCACAATATAATGTGGCACCTCCCAATACAGGACATCTGTGCATTGTAGGCCCTCTTCTCCCTATTTATTTAGTTAATGCCTATTCTATCTTCCTATTTTAGCTCATTAATTATTTGCTAGTTAGGACAGCCTTTTCTGATCTCTCTGTGTGAAATTTACTGTGATACTTTTTTATAACATCATACTCTCCACCATGTAGAATTGTACCTCCTCCATATAGAATTTATGAGTTATAATTTTGTGTATCTTTTTGAAATCTTTGATAATGTCTGTCTCCTCAAATCTATTACATGATTAAAGGCTTCAGGTTTTTTTCTTCCTCAATTTTGTATCCCCAGCATTTGACAAAGTACCTGATGTTGATGGAAATTCTATAATTAGTTTTTTTTTTTTAACTTGCTCCATGTCTTTATTTTATTTTTTTTAAGCATTTCTTCTTCTTTTTTTTTATTTCAGCATATTATGGGGGTACAGATTTCAAGGTTTCAATAAATGCCCTTTCCCCCCCCTTCCCCCACAAGTCTGAGTTTCCAGCATAACCATCCCCCAGATGGTGCACATCTCACTCATTATGTATGTATATACCCGCCCCCTCCCCCTCCCCCCTGCCCAATACCCTATTACTGTAGTACCTATGTGTCCACTTAGGTGCTGCTCAGTTAATACCAGTTTGCTGGGGAATATATGTGGTGCTTATTTTTCCATTCTTGGGATACTTCACTTAGTAGTATGGGTTCCAGCTCTAACCAGGAAAATATAAGCTGTGCTATATCACCGTTGTTTCTTAGAGCTGAATAGTACTCCATGGTATACATATAACACATTTTATTAATCCATTCTTGGATTGATGGGCACTTGGGCTGTTT